>SEYY01001152.1:95906-102791 GCA_009176605.1 Armadillidium nasatum | reverse complement strand
ATATATATATATATATATATATATATATATATATATATATGTAATATAATATATATATATATATATATATTATATATATATATATATATATATATATATATATTTTATCACCACCGCTCATGGGCCAGCTCCCTATAAAAGGATTGAGTGTTAGATCAATAATAATCTTTAATCTTTAATCTTACTTATTTTTTTAGTTACAAATTTACATATACAAATATTGAGTACTTTACATGTTTTCATACTAA
This sequence comes from Armadillidium nasatum, assembly GCA_009176605.1. Taxonomy (NCBI): domain Eukaryota; kingdom Metazoa; phylum Arthropoda; class Malacostraca; order Isopoda; family Armadillidiidae; genus Armadillidium; species Armadillidium nasatum. The sequence goes on along the minus strand of SEYY01001152.1, from coordinate 102,543 downwards.
ACTGAAATGGGCTTCTGGGGAGACGAAATCGTTCTTTGAGCCCATTAAAATTATACATAATAACATTCATAATATAATATTCTAAATTTTGAATATTGTAAATTTTATAATAATTAATTTTATAATACTTTAATAGTCATAATCTTAACCTAATCTATTTATAATCAATAAGGATTAAAAAAAATAATAATAATTAAAGCAATTATAATACGGAAATAGCTGTAAATAATAATATAATAAAATAATAATAAAAAAATAAAAATAAATAATAAAAATAATAAATAATAATAAAATAATACTGATAATAATAAAATAATAATAATAAAATAATAATAATAATAATAATAATAATAAAATAATAATAATAGTAATAATAATAAAAATAATAATAAATAAATAAAAATAATAATAAAATAATAATAATAATAATAATAATAAATAATAATAATAATAATAATAATAATAATAATAATAATAATAATAATAATAATAATAATAATAATATAACAATAATAATAAAATAATAATAATAATAATAATAATAATAATTAATATTAATATTAATATTAATATCAAAAATAATACTGACAATATTTATAATAATATGAACCGCAACAATACTAAAAATTCGCAACAATAATAGTGATAACAAAAATTTGTGATTTTGAGTTAGTTTGAAAGCTAAGTGGTTAGGTCGGGTATTTTAGTATTTTTTTATAGCAGGTGATTTTTGACATGTTTACGAAATGTGGGAAGTGTTGCTAATTCTTGAATGGTTTTTGGAAGATCATTCCATTTTTCAATGCCATTGTATGATATAGCTCTTTGAGATTTGGTTAATGTGTACTTTGTTTTACTTACTGTATGTTAGTGTCCGCTGCGCAAATTTGGTCTTCTTACATTTTGGGTATCCATTAATAAATATGTCAGTAATTCATTTGATCTTCCGTTTATGATTTTGAAAATTTGTGTAGTCATTGTAAGAGTGAGCATATCTTGTAGTTTGAGTCTGGATAATTGTTTGAAAAGTGGGCTTGTATGTTCAAAGTAATTGCGTGATCCAGATAATATGCGAATTATAGTTTTATGTATTTTTAATAAGGGTTGTAGCAGATATATATTTGCTCATCCCCATACTGGTAAATTATAAAGTAGGTGTGGGTAAACAAGGCTGTAATATAGGTTTTCTAGTCTAGGTTGTAGCAGATATATATTTGCTCATTCTCATACTGGTAAATTATAAAGTAGGTGTGGGTAAACAAGGCTGTAATATAGGTTTTCTAGTATACATTTTAGAATAGCGTTTCTTATCTTTAGGAATGCATTAGTAGCATATGAAAGTTTTCTAATAAGACTATTTTGTGATTTTTGAATGAAAGTTTCTCATCGAAAATAACTGCTAATAGTTTTGCAGATGTAGGTCGATTTATTTTTGTATCTCTCGCCATGACATTTAGCTTATAGGAGTTTTAACGTTTGTCATTATTAAGTATTGTGCTTTTTGTAAGTTAAGGGAAAGCCTGTTTGCCTCTACACATTTTTCAATATTTTCTAATACGTTATTTACTTTTGTGTTTAGTGTACTTATAATATGGTCCGTTATTAGAGTTATGGTATCATCAGCGTATTGTGAATGTAAAGAATTATGACAGTTTTGGAAGTCATTGGTGTATATGCTAAAAAATTGGGGACTCAAAATAGACCCCTGAGGCATTCCTTGAAAAATTGGAGTGAGGGAGGATGAGACATCTCCTAATTTCACGTATTGTGTTCTACCAGATAAATACGACCAGAAAAAGTTTATGGAGTTTTTGAAACGCCAAGCCTATGAAATTGTGCGGAATGTCATCAAATGCTTTTGAAAAGTCTAATACCAATAGTATGCAAGTTTGTATATCGGTTAGGTTTCTGTATATATTTTCAGTAAGGAGAGTTAGCGCATCTTCTGTACTACGATTTTTTATGATACGGGGGGGGGGGGGCAGTCCCATTTCCTCACTAAATTCATCTGTGCGCGGAGCGGCCTATGTAAAACGTCTGCTCAGAGTCAACTCATATATATATATATATATATATATATATATATATATATATATATATATATATATATATATATATATATATATATATATATTATGATATATATATATATATCACCGCACCGCACCGCATATTTTCTTTATGAAAATATGCACCAAAATATGCACCGCACCGGTGCGGTGCGTATATATATATATATATATATATACAGAAGGTACGCTAACTCTACTTACTGAAAATATATTGCTGATATTGCATAATCATGAACTGCGGATGCTAATGCGGATGCGGATATATATATATATATATATATATATATATATATATATATATATATATATATATATATATATATATATATATATATATATATATATATATATATATATATATATATATAGAATAACGAAAACTCTACGAGTTCCACCTTACGCAAATTTCGTAGGTGAGCACAAACTTGGGCTTTAAAGTAAGTGTGATTAAATTCGGCAGGAAAAAACAGAAGATGGCAGAGAATTCTACAATTGAATATGGCGGATATTGCAAAATCATGAACTGCGGATGCCAATGCGAATGCGGTTCTCTAATTTAATGCGGATATATATATATATATATATATATATATATATATATATATATATATATATATATATATATATATATATATATATATATATATATATATATATATATATATATATATATATATATATATATATATATATATATATATATATATATATATATATATATATATATATATATATATATATATATATATATATATATATATATATATATATATATATATATATATATATATATATATATATATATATATATATAAGTGCGTTTACTAAGTATTATGACAGGCCCTGTCAAAACATGTAACGAGCGTATGCAATCGCTTCCGTTTGTGAGTGAATATGTTCAAGTTTAACGTGTTCTATACGAAGTTATGGCGTCGTACATCGATCGATGTTCCCTCATTGCATTACTGAATGTTGCGATTTAAACATTGTTTGTCATTGAAATAAAGTTTTATGTGAAAGTTGGGAAAAGTGAATCGGAAACAGTCGAAATGGCTTGTGAAGCTTATGGAGATGAAGCACTAACGCTCTCCAATATTTTCCGGCGGTATAGAATGTTTCGGAATCGTCGGGAAGATGTCGAAGACAACCCGAAGGCAGGTCATCCCAACACATCTCGAACAAACGACAACATTAAGGAGGTAAGACAAATGTTCTTTGAAAATTGTCATTTGTCATTAAGAATGATAACAGAAGAGCACAATATGAGCATAGATCAATTTTTAAAAATAATCCGACGTGCTAGGCCGCGTCTGGCTCAATTTGGTTACTGGTTCTTGTTACACGATAACGCTCCTTCACATAATACGGCAATTGTGGCGAAGAAAAGCGTTACAGTACTTCATCACTCTCCGAATTCATCAGACCTGGCTTCCGCCGATTAATTTCTAATCCCTAAACTTAAATTTCTCATGAAGGGGCGTCATTTCGGCAGTATTGCGGATATTCAAACTAAGTGACACGTGAATTACAGAGATATGCGCCTGCAGAGTTCCAAGACGGTGTTCGTCAGTTGTACAATCATGCCAAAAGGTGTATTGATGTAGGAGTCATGTACGCTGAAGGTCAATAGGTAAAGGAAAGCATTCCTTCACTTTATAGGATGTAATGACAGTAATTCCAATATTTAGTAGACGAACTATATATATATATATATATATATATATATATATATATATATATATATATATATATATATATATATATATATATATATATATATATATATATATATATATATATATATATATATATATATATATATATATATATATATATATATGCTCAGTATTAAAATTATTTCTCATAAACACCTGTAAAAAATTTTTATGATAATTTTGTGATATAAAAAGACTGCAAAATTCGAAGAGCGACATTGAAAGAAGAAAATCTTCGAACGAACCTTTGAAGATCCTGAAAAAAAGAAGAAAAAAAAATGGAACGTTTTTCATACCTTTTCATCCTTCATTGTTATTTTAGTGCTTTCTTCATTTCAAGGTTTGTTGCTTTTTTTAACATTATATACATATATATATTATATATATATATATATATATATATATATATATATATATATATATATATATATATATATATATATATATATATATATATATATATATATATATATATATATATATATATATATATATATATATATATATATATATATATATATATATATATATATATATATATATATATATATATATATATATATATATATATATATATATATATATATATATATATATATATATATATATATATATATATATATATATATATATATATATATATATATATATATATATATATATATATATATATATATATATATATATATATATATATATATATATATATATATATATATATATATATATATATATATGCGAGTGTGTGAAAGAGAGAGAGAATGTGTGTTGACCTCAATTGAAAACCCCTTTAATTTGAAGAAAATAAGGTTTCAAAAAGTGAAGTTAACTCTTTTAGTTCTACTGAATTAATTATTATTACCTTCTTGTGGAAAGTTATCACTGTTTCGTTGAGAAAGCGTCTAAGGTTGAATAAATTGTTTTGTCACTGGAGATTTTAACAGTTTTATTGACGTTATAAGTGTTTATTCTTATGTTGATAATATTAACACACAAATGATTGATCATATAAGGAGAGGCACGATGGTGCGACTTGTTGGTTGGAGGCAAGCACAGGAGAGAGCTGAGAGGGAGTATTTCCCGTCGTACCACTTTGCCTAAACTTGCTACCAGACGAGTAAATATTGTTTAATTTACCAGTAGAGTACATGCAATAATGAGCAAAACTGCTAGTCTAGGGTTAGAGTTGGATTGAGAAGAGATGAGACTGAGTTATAGGGTGTGTCTCACAAGCCCTCTCAATGGAGCGGGTATGCGACTGGAGAATTCAGAAGAGAATTGTCCATTGTAGAGAGAGAAAGAGACTGGAGAGAGTTAATGAGAGGAAAAAGTTGATAAGATGAAAAGCCCTAGACTCTACCTTTTCAAGAAGAGCTGTTTGAGGGATTTCGGATATTTTTGTCTTTTTATTTATTTATTGTTTTTAATTTAATCTAAAAGGTACCAGCATCAAATTTGGGTAGTGTTGTTTATTGAGCGAGACAAACATTGTTGCATTCTTGTAAAATTTGTGAAGTGCCAAAAATTTTGATACTCTACTGGCACTCCTTATTTTTATAACTTTTTATTTCTTGGTTTTTTAAGTTCAAACTTTCAAGAACACTGTGGGAAGACAATATCTAAAATATTATAGGGACGATTTTTTATTTTGGTACATAAAAAAGTTATAGTTAAAATGGTTTCGATAAAATTTTTGAAAATAATTTTCATTTTTAAAAATTCCATTGTCCGTTCGGTCCACCACAAGGTTCGTCTGGACCCTGAATCATTTTATTTTAATTTTATAACAATACTACTACTACTACTAGTACTTTTTAATTTCTTTAATGCCAACTTGTATCTTTTTGAAACGCTACATTAAACCAGGAGAAAAGAATTTGCCACTCCGTTCCCCTCAAAAAGATTTATTCATCAAATTGTCATTTTATGATTACATTTACCTGAAATTGAAAAATTAATTTACTAAAATTTTACAGGAAATTTCCCCCAACTTAACGCCAATTTGTTTTTTAAGTCAATTTTTTTCTATTTCTTAAATCCTAAATCATAAAGACGGAACTCCAATGTCTCTTCGTTCCTCCATCATACAAACAAGTATTCATGTGAAGGCTGCTCAGCCGTCTTCAGTTGACAGCACCGTTCTCCAACTCACCGTGAGGATTGAAGAATATGAAAGTAAATTCACCCATCCAGGCAATTTTTAATGCACACCCTCCCACTCAACTCTCAGAGACTATTGTCATATTAACGATCACCAGCTGGATTATTCTCACTGCAAAATAATAACGCAGACCAACTATCCATTTACTCTGCATGTTTTGGAATCTCTCTTCGTCATCAGTTTAAAAACCCACTCTTAACAATGACAATGGTCCTTTCAAATTACAATTGTTATAAGCCATAGTGCATTGTTACAATATTAATTTATTTATTTCGAAGTGCATCATAATAGTTCTAATCATTTCCTACATCAGTTATATATTTAAAACTTTTACTGTTTGTGTATTGTCATTTCATGTCCTGTAAATTATGTTGCTTATAACGACTTATAATTTTTAAAATTATTTTTCTTGTATTTTATCTTACATTTATTCATCTTTATTTTATTATAGTTGACCTGAACATGAGAACCGTAAGTCCTCGAAATGTTGAAAAATAAATTAAAAAATAAATTAAAATTAATAAATAAATTAATATTTTTTGGTACTCTTGTTCCAAATAAAGTTTAAAATTCCCAAATAATATATTATAATATATTATATATATATATATTATATATATATATATATATATATATATATATATATATATAAAATATAATATAAAATATAAAATAATATATATATATAT
>SEYY01001152.1:88406-93406 GCA_009176605.1 Armadillidium nasatum | reverse complement strand
TGGAAGGCGTACATTCCATATTTTTTCCTTTCAACTAAACCTTAATTTTTCCTATAAACATGAATAGTCATCTACAAAATTTTGTTCCTTAAGATAAAACGGAAATTTTTGAACAACATCTTGGTTTATATTAACTTTATTGAAGAAATATTATATATTTCAGTGAATAGTGTCGTTTAAATTTTGATATTACTATAAAGAAATGTACTGAATCCAAATTCAAATCCGGAAACTTCTAATTCAAGGGGAGGGTCCAATTATTAAAAAAAAAATTTAGTTTTCGAACGATTTCCTTGATGAAATTTCCTTTAAACTCCATTTCTAGCGTTATCTATACCTATAACGATTAAAAAAATTTATTTTTTTTTTTGGAAATTTAACCCTTTTTTAAACAAATATTTTGGCCAAACAATTTATCGGAATGATCTGCAAATTGGATTGTATATTCAAATATCTATTGGCTACAAGAGCTTCTAATAGAGTTTTGTTTTCTACTTTATAGAAGTAAATGTATATACCATTTTCTGACCAACTGTGGAAAAAGAAATTTAATTTTTTTTTTTTTTTACACTTTCGGACAAAAAAAAATTACACTTTACGAATTTATAATGTTTGGTAGGTGTATAGAAGAGGGACAGGGCTACAACTTTATCTCAATACATTATTCAATGCTATTTGTTGGTTTTGAGATATAGCCTCTCGAAAAAGACCAATTTTCGAAGAAACTTCAAAATTTCAAAGTCTGAGAGGCTATATCTTGAAGAGAAAAAAGAGCATTTAATAATGTACTAAATAAAAGTTGTAGCTCTGTCCCTCCTCTAAACACGTGCCAAAAATAAAAAACTTCTATAGTGCAGTTTTGTTTTAATATTGTTTTTTGTCTGGAAGGGTAAATTTTGCCCTTTTTTTTTCAAAAAAAAAAAAAAATCAAGGTGCTATAACTTTTTTCCTAAAGCAGATTTTAGAAAAAGTGCCACGATTAGATTGCTGCAAATGGGACTAAGAATATTCAGTTAATTTTCAGATCATTTCAACCAATGGTTTTCCACGTATATTCATTTTTTTTTTTTTTTTTTTTGTAAGTTTGACTCCAAATAACTTTCAAACCATTATAGACTCGGAAAAACGTCAGAAACGACTGTTTTCAGCGGGAAAAATGCTGGGTAATCGAAGAAATTTCAAAATTTTCAAAGTCTGAGAGGTTCCACTCATACAAATCTCCTAGACAAGGTGGAGTCTAAGGTTTTTCGTCTTATCAACACTTTGCTTTCATTAATTCTCCCCTTTTTCTTTCTGCCTGTCGAATTGTTGCGTCACTCTCTCTATACTATCGCTATTACAATGGACACTGTTGTTCTGAATTTTCCTGTCTCACACCTCCTCCATTGAGAAGTCCTCGTACGACAAACTTTTTTTTACACATTCTCTTCTTCAACTCTCTGACCCCAGTCTTAATCGCTATGCTAAATCTTACATGTACTCTACTGGTAAAAATTGGAACCCACTCCCTCAATCTGTTTTCCCAACTTCCTTTGACTTGCACACTCTCAAGCGCCGTGTATCGGAACATGTCGGCAATTAACTACCAGGTTCCGGTATTTCCCAATCTCTGGTGGAAATTAGTAGACCTCTTTTTTTTAGCCCACCAGAGATATATATATATATATATATATATATATATATATATATATATATATATATATATATATATATATATATATATATATATATATATATATATATATATATATATATATATATATATATATATATATATATATATATATATATATATATCTTTAATCTATGGTTGAACAGAATTGAATGTGTTGAGAAATGTACTCGCTTTTGTGGAACATGTTCTGAGGAACAATGTTCTTATGGGATGGAATGGGAATACTGTTTGTGCTGCGAGAAATGCCTCCAGGTATGAAACTTTGCAATTCAGTTCAAAATAGCTTTTGTAAAGTTTTTTTTTAATTTTTTTTTTTTTACATTTAATGTAAAAAAAAAAAAGTTAAATAAAAAAATAAATTTAAAAAAATGAATTAATTAAAATTTGTTGCTTTGAAATAATTTTGTTAAGAAAATTTAAATGCTTGACTAATTTTGTTTAGACAAATTTTTTTTTTTATATAAATTTTACTTCAAGGTTTTATATTTTCTTCAATTAAATCAGTCTTTATATTGCTTATAATAACTTGACTTTTTTAATTATATTCCAAGGCAGTAATTAAATTTTTTTTTTAAATTTAGTCTTGAATTCAAATCTTTTGAATATTCAAAAACTTAGTTTTATTTATCTTTTTCACTTTTTTCTTGTTATATTATGATTATTATTATTATTATTATTATTATTATTATTATTATTATTATTATTATTATTATTAGTAGTAGTAGTAGTAGTAGTAGTAGTAGTAGTAGTAACTGTAGTAGTATTGCTATAAAATGAATGGACTTAACTTTGATTCAGGGTCCAGACGAACCTTGTGGGGGACCGAACGGACAATTTGGAAAATGCATCTCAGGGTATTTCTGCGATCAAGAAACCACTACAAACGGAGGTTCTAATCCAAAAGGGATCTGCAAGTAAGTTTTATTTCGACGTATTAAAATCGCCCTATTTGCATCGAATGCAATAAAGTTACAGAAAAAGAAGATACGAATTTGCACAGTGTCTTGGTAAATTTTCCTCTCTTCTTATCATTTTCGACCATTTCTTCCAGCTGAAAGTTTTTTTTTTTTTGTTACCGCTCACAATCCGAGCCCTTTTCTAGGTGCGCTTAATAAACATGTATCGGAAAATGGAAACCCTCTCAATCCTATAAGTACCATCCATTTGTTTTAACCAGTGATATTACAAAATTTTCTTTTTCAAGTTTAAAATATTTGGATACGTCTCATCTTAAATCTTCTAATATTAATTCTTCAGTATGTTTCCTTTAATGGTGATCTTTTTTTTTCTTTCTCTTCTCTTTGACTCTTGTTTCTCTGGATTCCAGTATTTCTTTGAAATATTTTCCTGCAGCGCCAGACGTATCGAAAATCTTCCAAAGAGCCTGACAAAAAGGAAAATTTGATTTCTAAGCTTTCCTCTTTTGGAACCTATCCTACTCACTGTGTTATTCTCTCTGATATTCTTTCCATTCACTCAATAGCTCCTGTTGTAGATTGCTACAGTCCATCCATAAAACATTTAATAGTGGTGTTCCTTTGGGTTCTGTCCTTTCATTAAGTTTTTCCTCTTTCCCATAAATGATCTTTCTTTAACTCTATCTCCTCTCGGTGGGTCAAGATCACAGGTCTACTAAGCTCTTCCAAAGTTAGGTTAAAAACAGGAAACCAAGATTAAATCAAAATCCGAGGTGACCCGATATATATTTAAATATGTATGGTATGTCAAAGAAAGTTGTAAAATAGATGAAGGGAGTGTGTTCCAGACTTTACTGGTGGAGTACATGTAAATTGAGGGCGCCGGTTCGATCCCACTTCGGTGAGCCTATATGGTTAAATATGGAGTTAGAGAGTTTAAACAAAGGAAGAAGGAGAATATTTTAAGAGCAATTCACAATATCTCTCCTCAAAGGAGAAGGAATTTGTAAGAACGATAGTATGAGGAGAGTGATGCAACAGTTCGAGAACTAGAAATTGATCGGAAAGGTTTAGTGAAGTGGGAGACTTGACAAGTCGAAAAGCCCTAGACTCCATCTTATCAAAGGGAGTAGTATAGGTGGAACCACCTCAGATGCGTGTTAGGGATTTCCTCTGTATTGACAAATTATTTACTCCTTTTATATAAAGCATTGTTGTATGCCTGGGTAGTTCTACATACACAGCTCTACTTGACAGGAAATAATCTTGGACAATATCAACTCTCCTTCTCTCCGTGATTTTCTGCAATTTATTTTGTACCTTTAGATTCTTCCACTACTTTCATTACGCTTTAGTTATTACAATAGAACTGCTCTTCTAAACTTTCTAGTCGTAAATCTGTTACCATGAGGACGACTCTAATGACTAGTTTCCTATACAGTTTTTCCTTTCTCTGCCCAAATATTATCCACTGTCTGTTCAAGGATTTTCAAAATTAAATGAAAATTAAATAAAGTTTTGGAAAATTGGTGAAGAGGTGAAAGTCTAAATGAAATATAATTTTATAAATTATCTATTAAGAAAAAGCTAAAATATTTTTATTTAGATGCTTTTATATCTTCAGATGACTACTTCTAGAAGTTCTGCCTGCCAGTTATGTAAAGGGTGAAAACTGAATATTGATATTAAAATTCTTTTAAACTCTAATCGATTTGAGAATCAATATATATTTCTTATACTTTTATTTGGTGAGTTTGTTGATTTTGTCCTTCAGAAAACTACTACAATTAATTAAGGTATAGATATAATAAATCTGAAGATCTAAAAATGAATATTGTGAAGAAAATTTACTGAAACGAACATTAATTTTCTGTAATGAAATTGCTACAATATTTATTTTTTTTATTTTTTTTTTTTTTAAAGCACTTATAACCTACATTTATTTATTTTTTATTTTTCATTTTTTTTGAGAGGTGTATAATGTAAAGTGAAAATTTTAATTTTTATATAAATAAAATACCATTCTTTTAAGTTTGGTTGTATGTGGGAATGTGTGTACGTTCCTGTTGCAGTTTTTTTTTATAAGAAACATTTCACTTTTACATGAAATATTTCTGATGAAATAATTCATTATTTAAGATTATTATTGACAAATTCTGTCAACATCATATATATATATATATATATATATATATATATATATATATATATATATATATATATATATAATATAATATTATATTATATATATATATATATATATATTATATATTTTTTAAAAGAAAAAAGACTGCTGAATGTGGCCTTTGTAACACCTCCGAATGTCTCTCTCCTCAATCCTGCCCAAACGGGGTCGGAAAGGATCAGTGCGGATGTTGCAATATCTGCCTTAAGGTTATATATATATA
>SEYY01001152.1:82500-88306 GCA_009176605.1 Armadillidium nasatum | reverse complement strand
AAGGATGAGAGTGTGTAGAAAGGCGTGTCGCACGAGCCATTCTAAATAGAGGAGGTGTGCGACAGAAAGTAGAGTCTTTATGGTTTCGTCAACATAAAAAGAGTCACAGGTGCCGCAAGGAGCAGTGTAGACACCCCTTGGCGAGTCGATTGTAGAATTGTTGTTTTTAACAAGAAAACTATGTAGAGTTGTAGGAAAAAAAAGAATTTGAAAAAAATGTTCATTTTCTTGCGGCACTCTTTTTATATTGGCGAAACCATAAAGACTCTAAATTTTCGTATTTCCCAACACGTTAATTAATGATGTAAAGAAAGGTAATTACAGTAATTCCATTTTCAACCATATCCTAGAAACTGGACACAGAATCAATTGGGATGACTCAAAAATGATTTTCTCTTCTAACAATAAATTACTCAACCAAACTCATTGAATCTTTTTCATTTCCACCACTAGGAATTTTAACACTTCCGAGGGTTTCTTTTCTCTAGATGACAACACAGTTAATCAAATTAGGAAGACATTCGCCAGTCATTTCTGTGATTTATTTATTTATTTATTTATTTTGTTATTGTACAGTTTGTGTAGTCACCTTTTATCTTTCAACTTTTTATACTATCTTGTCAGTTCTGAAGAGGGTTTCAGGTTAACGAGCCGTAAACTGTGCTTTCTAAATCTATCATCTTGAAAAGTTTATCTTCTTAATAAAGTGGCTTTTGAAAATTGTTTATATATACGGAGCATGAGCTGTTAAATATTCCTTTGTTCCAATAATAAATAAATATATATATAACAAAATAAAAAATATATATATTATATTAATATAATTAATAATATTATATTATATATATTATATATATATATAATATATATATTATATAAATGAATGTAAATTTTTTCAAATTCTTCTTGCACTTTCTGGCACTTTGTTAAAGTGTCAACTTTAATTTTTTTTCCTCCAATTTCCTTTTCTAAATTCTTCTGACGTCACCGTAGCTGTCTTACCTTCTGTTGAAGCTGAAACTTCCTTCAAAATTTGGACTCTAATTTGACTTTCGGCGATTCCGATGATGTTCTACTGTCTTCATATATCTCCAGTTCATTTATGAGTAATAAATAAATCTTTCGGAGGATGTGATTCCTTCTCTGTCTAAGCTTAAAACTCTCAGAATACTTGTGGTCTTGATTGCATCATTTTCTGTCTCTCGAAACTTTTTGAATAAAGTCTCGATTTCTATGCTTTCTTTTTTGAAATCATTCTTTCTGGCATCTTATCTTTGATATCTCTATATACTATACAAAAACTGTTGTTGATGGTAAATGCTTAAACTCTAGATCTGTTGTAATTGGTGTTTCCTATGATTCCTTCCTATCTTTTGAAGTTTTTCTAACGCTTATTAATGGCCTCTTTCTATCCAATCTTTTGGTAATGAATATGCCTTACTTTAATTTACCCTTTTCATGTCAAAAGCCTTACACATTCATTAACAGCTGATGCTGTTAGGATGGCATTGAAGCAACTAATCACTGATTTTGTTTTTTTATTTAAAATTGGGATAGAGTAGTATGAATGTTTCCGATGACCGAAAACCTCGCTCTTGCCGTGCCTGTTATCCAGGTCTAGTTGAAATTATTGATTCTCCGGGATGTCGTTTCATCTTACTGGCTCTATGCCAACTCTACAGCAGCCGAAGTGTAGTTTCATCCCAATTATAATAGCCCCCTTAAGAATCAACACTGATCAATTAATCGCAAACCTCCTTCATCAATGAGAGCCCACATGACCTGTCCTTCGTCACTGTCTCTTCCTTAACCTGTCCAATTCACAGGCTTTTCAAATAAAAGCTTCTGTACTATACTAGAGCCTAGTCCCTTCTTCTATATTTCCCAGTCGATTTAATTGATTTTATACACTTGAATCACACTCAATTTCAAGCTCCTTAAATCAGAGTCTATTGGCCTTAAACTTTAGAATTTTTATCTATCTACGATGGATACCGCGAAGACGCTTTGGGTTTTTCTTTCAGAGAAAGTATTAAAAAAACTATACCCGATATATATATATATAAATATATATATATAATATATAATATTATATATATATATATATTATTATATATATATATATAATAATATAGTATATAGTATATATATATATATTACTGCTCTCCAATTTCTTCCAGGATTTAAGAGAGTCATGCGGAGGTCCTAACGACGAACATGGATCCTGTGGTCAGGGATTGTATTGTGATGAAAGCAACGGTGCCCCAGGAACATGCCAAGCCTGGTTTTTGGAGACCGATACCCCTCACGTTGGATAATTCATCTTCACATTAAATTATCGATACTTATTGGTTTAAATTAAAGCATTAAATGAGCATTAAAGAAATTTTGTTTTATTTTTCCAATTTTAAAATTTGATATACCTTCAATATTTTACGAAAAAAAAACTTTATTAATAAATAAATGAAACCAAATTCATTTTAGCTGAAAAAGAAAATAAAATAAAAAAAGTATCTTTAGAATTTTAAAATATCAAAATTCTTTAAAAAAATTTAAATGAGAGAGAACGTTTTAATAATAATTAAAAAAAATGATTTCAGGATTAATTTTTAGCGTTTTATGTATGAAAATTTAAGACATTTTAAAGGGAACAAAAGAGTCACTTTAGTAACTCAAGATGTGTAAAGTAATTAGAGTAATACTTTAAAGTAATAAGAGTAATATATTGAGAGTAATTAGGGTAATATGTTTAGAGTAATTAGAAAAATATGATTAGAGTAATTAGAATAATTGTTTAGAGTAATTAGAGTAATATATTTAGGGCAATTAGAGTAATATATTTAGAAAAATTAGAGTAATATACTTAGAGTAGAGTAATATATTTAGTGTAGAGTCATATTTAAAGCAATTAGAGTAATATATTTAGTGTAGAGTCATATATTTAAAGCAATTAGAGTAATATATTCAGGGCACTTAGAGTAATATGTTTAGAGTAATTAGAGTATTCTCCAGATTCCTAATTTTTGAATCTTGGAAAATTGAAAGTTGGTCATTAAAATATCTCATCTATCTCCAGTTGTGACCTCACAAAATCGACATTGCAGTAGATCACATTATATTTTTCTGTGTTCAAGAACGTAACGTGTAGAGCTAAGTTCTGACTAAAGTTTCCATTTAAAAGGAAATTTAATGGTTGTAGAAATCAAAAACTTAAAATTAAATAGATGATTTTCATCATTCATAATTTTTTTATTAGTTATCTTTCTCATAACCTTCGCTTTACTTAAGGAATCATTGAAGGTTTGATAAGGAGGTTATTGACATATTCAAATTATTTGTGAATTTATATATATATATAATATATATATATTATATATATATATTATATATATATATATATATAATATATATATATATATATATATATATATATATATATATATATAGAGGAAAGATGTAGAACTTTCCTAAACGATGAAAGTATTCCCAATTTAATATTTGGGTATTACTCACAGTGTTAGAATGGTTGGTACGTTCCACTGCATTGCATTACACTTGGATTCATCTATTTCGCGATTCATTTTTTTCAGAGGATATCTCCAGCATACCCATGACCTTACACTGGAGTGCCTCAAACTTCTTTCTTCCTCCTCCTTCGTCACATATGCCCCACATACTTACAAGCACATTTTCAAATATTTTTAAACAAATAACTTTAAATAGCGAAACTTTTGACCGCCTCGAAATGCTTAGAAGGTGGCATCCAAAAAGTTCCTTTGATCAACCCTTGACCCCATCATCACTTGGGATTTTGCATCCTCCCATGATAGGATTGGTTTTACTATGACTTCGTAGTTGGCTTGATTTGGTGTTACTATCTTCTTTTTTTCCAATAATTTCTTTGACATTCGATGCCATTATTCTAATTTTACACATGGTTGAACACCATCTTTCTTCTTCTAGACATCACCTCTTGATTTTAATCGAAACTCAGGTGCTTGAAGCTTCAGATAACAATACTTTTTGTTCAGTCTTACTGTTTCTATTCTTAAATTTTAGCCAAAGACGGCTGTGGTGCATATTTGATCAAAGATGTTGTTTGTTTTCGTGTCTCTAAATTACAGTTTTTTTTATATATTTCATCTTAAGACTTAGACTCTTCTGTCAATCTACAATTAAAATCATCTTTCTGTTTATTTATCTCTTACCACTACTGACTATCTTATTGTCATGAGTAGTGTATATATATTATATATATATATATATATATATATATATATATATATATATATATATATATATATATATATATATATATATATATATATATATATATATATATATATATATATATATATATATATAGAGAGAGAGAGAGAGAGAAAGAGAGAGAGAGAGCACATTCTCTCTTCTTTCTCTGAAATTTTCATTTTTATTGACAAAAATGTTAACCACAAGCCAATAGTTTTAGTATAGTTCTAAGGAAACAGTCGTTGAACTTGACTCGTAGATCTTTATCCGAAATTACTTTGATTTCCCTATTCGTTTAGCTGATTACCTTGGAGATGAACCAAACATTCGAGATATTTTCTTAACTTTTAAATTTTCTCCTTATTATACTAAATTCTTCTCACCTCTGGGTTCCTTCGATAATATTCTTCCGCAAGCAAAAACCCTGTCTACTGTGAGGAAATGTTTGGGTATTTTGGTGTCACATTCCCTTGGAATGATTTTTGTTTTGGCTAGAATGTTCCCTCTGAGGAACCAGAGAGCATAATCAAGGTGATTGTCTCTGGCATAATTGTGAACCCTTCACATTTCTCCCTTTCAACTAAACCTAACAAACTTTAGTTTAACTCTACTTGCTATCATACTATTCACCTTCAGGAATTACTGTAGTATTCAAACTCTAGAAACTCATGCAACCTTTGTTTTGTTCTGGTCTCTTGAAAAATTTAGACACCGTTGTCCCATTTAATGCAACAATCTTCCTCACATCCTTTCTTATATTTTGTATCAAATCTCAACTTTAACTTTGTTTTTTTTCTTTTAACCTCCTCTAGTGTCTTCCGATGTAACAGTAATTAAAAATCTTAGTCATACTAAAGCTGAATTTGCAGATGTTACTTCCGTGCTGAAATTATTATGTACAGTTCTACTACCTATGTCTATAGCACCGCAATTCGAGAAGGTGTTATAGAATATGTTTCAACGCATTGTTTTAAATCAAAATAACGCCTTGAAGAGAGCTATAAGTGAAATTTGAATCTAATTAAAATCTATGTTCTCAGCATCAGCACTTTGATATCTAAAAAATACAAATTCATGTTTTTCCGATCATCTTCTTTGATAGCAATGGTGAAGGCGAAAGACAATATTGCATAATTACATGAAAAACTAACTGATGAAATTAGAGGAAGTGTTACCGAAAATATATATGAGAATCATTACTGCAAAAATTGTCCTAACGAATCGTTGGGACAAGTGGCAAAAATGTCGCAAATTTTTCAGATATTTTCTTATTGGAAAATAAATCGGTGAAGCGACTTTCTGATGCTTAACATGTCTTTTCTCTACTGAAAATTTTACCGAGACATTTTCTCCACTTGTCCCAACGATTCGTTAGGACAACCTTTGCAGTGTACTAAATTAGATTTTCCTATTTTCTTCATTTTCAATAATTTTTCACTGGGAATTATTTTCTATAGGAATTCACCGGGACCTTTCGGCATTTGCCTTTGAAAATGAGATTTCACCTTCCTTATCCAGTTGTCCTTTAAGTGATTATCTTGACATTTTAAATTTG
>SEYY01001152.1:67500-72500 GCA_009176605.1 Armadillidium nasatum | reverse complement strand
AATAATAATAATAATAATAATAATAATAATAATAATAATAATAATAATAATAATAAAAATCATAATAAAATAACAATAATAAAAATAATTGTAATAGCAATAACAACAACAACAACAGCAATAATAATAATTGTAATAATAATATTAATAATAACAATAACAATAATGACAATAATAACTAACAACAAAAATATCAATATTAATTAATATAATAATGATAATATTTATAATAATATTAATCATAATAATAATAATAAAATATAATAAATATGGCTAAAATAATAATGATAATAACAAAAAAACTGTAATTATTACCGCTAATAATAATAATAATAATAATAATAATAATAATAATAATAATAATAATAATAATAATAATAACAAGAATAATAATAATTAAAGAAGTTTTGGCAAAGTTGGGAATAAGTGTGAAGAGGTTGGGTAAACGTAGTGTTTAAGTATCAAGTAATCATTGACATGATTAAGCAATGTGAAGTGTGCTTTCAGTATATGTATGGTTGGAAATTCATTCTCTCGTTCAATGCCTTTGAACCATATAGTTTTACGGAGTTTGGCTGGTGTGTACTTTGATTTGCGTAGTTTACGTGAGTTTGTTCTTCGTAGACTTGGTCTTCCTACATTGTGGTTATTCATTATTGAATTTGTCAGACTCATAAAATATATACAATAATAAAAATTTATGGCAATAAATTAAATTGTTTAAGTAAATTTCTAGAAAATTAAAACAAAAAAAAAAAAACGATATATTTTCTTTAACTTGAAAACAAAACTATTTTAATTCCCAAAGCATACGTGTACGAAAGTGATACAAAAAGAGTTATAAGTTAAAATCATTGACTTAACTTTTTGAACAATAAATACCATATCTATTTAGTGGCTCAAATATAGGTCCTGGATTGTTTCTCCATAACCAACATTAAGGCCGCTATCTAACAAACATTTGAAAATCCTTAGACTTTTGTTGAATATATATATATATATATATATATATATATATATATATATATATATATATATATATATATATATATATATATATATATATATATATATATATATATATATATATATATATATATATATATATACTATATATATATATAATATATACTTGCAAGGTTGTGTCTTACGAGAAAGGGTAGAGCCCCAAGAGAGAAATCTGGTCTGGTTCGAAATCATGTTACAATGGGCGATCCGGGCTATCCGAACTATCATGACTGGTCTGAAAACATTCGAACTTTGAAAAATATATTTGACCCCACAAAATATGAACTTAAATGTCCTATGAAAAATGTAACTTATTAAACATAAGGCCCGTTTAACTTACTATTATCATTATTATTATCATTATTATTATTATTATTATTATTATTATTATTATTATTATTATTATTATTATTATTATTATTATTATTATTATTATTCATCATCATCATCATCATCATCATCATCATCATCATCATCATCATCATCATCATCATCATCATCATCATCATCATCATCATTATTATTATTATTATTATTATTATTATTATTATTATTATTATTATTATTATTATTATTATTATTTTTATTATTATTATTATCATATTCCTTTTCAGGGTTATTCGAATTGTCAGAATAAGCTTGAAAAATATCTGAACTTTATAAAATATACGACCCACAAATTATGAACTTAACTGGCCTGTGAAATAAATATATAGGTAAACTTGTTAAATGTTAGGCTCGTTGAAATGATTATTATTATTATATTATTATTATTATTATTATTTTTATTATTATTATTATTATTATTATTACTTTTGTTATTATTATTATTCTTGTTATTATTATTTTTATTATTATTATCATTATTATTATTATTTTTTTTATTATTATTATTATTATTATTATTATTATTATTATTATTATTATCATTATTATTGTAGTGGTAGTAGTAGTAATAGAAAGAAGTAATGATGCGTCGGAGCTCCGGCTCCGGCAAGTCCTGAGATCCGGCCTTTTTACAACTCTTCGTCAGGAGTTTTTTTGTAATCTTAATTACTTTCAAATATTAAAATTAAAATTTATTAACTTGCAGGAAAGAAGGTAAAATAATAAAAATAAATTTCTATATATAACATTTATTTCCTGAAAAAAATCTCTATAATTATTTATTCTTTGTGACTTGAACAATGGCAAAAAATTAATATTACCCTTTGATAACTTTTAATGTTATGGAAAATGTTCTTGAAAATAAGATGAAACATTTAAAAACTTTAAAATTAAAAAGTGCAATGGATGTGAAAATAATTTCACTATATATATATATATATATATATTATATATATATATATATATATATATATATATATATATATATATATATATATATATATATATAATATATATATATATATATATACATATATATATATATATATATATATATATATATATATATATATATATTATATATATATATATATATATATTATATATATATATTAGAGGTGGACCGGATAGTAATTTTTTACTATCCGCGGATGCGGATGCGGTTGCGGATATTCAATTGCGGATATCCGCATGCGGATGCGGATGCGGATGCGGATGCAGATAGTTTAATTTTTTAAGAGTTTTTGCCATAGATTCTTGGAATTTTAAATATAATATCCAGAATCTATGTTACCAGGGTGTGGGACGGGGACCCAATTCTTGAACACTCCACCAACCTCTTTCCCCAACCTCCACCCATTTGGAAAAAGGTTATATATATATATATATATATATATATATATATATATATATATATATATATATATATATATATATATATATATATATATATATATATATATATATATATATATATATATATAGCCAGTAATTCAGTATTACCTTCACACTTCACAGTTTCACATATTCCATTTGAAGTTAATAATTGGTAAGTTATTTTTTAGAAATAAAAGCTTTTGGGCTCTTTCAGGTGAAAGTTTGGTTCGCTTTTCGTCGTAAATGAGGCCTGCTCCACTGGAAAAGACGCTCACTAGCAACACTAGTTGAAGGACATGCTAAATAAGTCCTTGCCAGCTCAGCAAGAAAAGGGAAACTTTTTTTTGCAATTATCTCTCCACCAAACCAGTTGGTCTTTATCTGCCTCCAAACGTGGGAGTTTCAGATAATTTTCAATAATCGATATTGTATGCTTTGACACTTCTGACTGTGATTCTTCATCGCTGCTGGAAGCTAGAAGATCTTTCATTGATTTAACAATGATTAAGCTAACACTTGATTTTGTTTCTTTTGTATCTGAGAGCTTTTGCTTTTTCTTGAAATGCGTTATTTTAGCTGTTTCTATCATCTCATCGCATAAGCATCCTAATTTGATTTTAACATTCTGAGAAACAAGTGGTTTAAAAAGTTTTGTTTTGTACCTGGGATTTAAAAAGGTTGCAATTGTATAAGTATTATCATTTTCCAGATTTTCAAATCTTCCGTTCATCTCCTTCATTAATGTTTCAGTCATCCTTAAAACTCCCTTAGACTTAATATCATTTGCTAACACAACTTTCAATATATATATATATATATATATATATATATATATATATATATATATATATATATATATATATATATATATATATATATATATATATATATATATATATATATATATATATATATTAGAGGGTGGACCGTATAGTAATTTTTTACTATCCGCAGATGCGGATGCGGTTGCGGATATCCAATTGCGGATATCCGCGGATGCGGATATTGCGGATATTAAAAAATGATGCGGATATCCGCAATTGCGGATGCGGATGCGGATATCCGGTCCACCTCTAATATATATATTATATATATATATATATATATATATATATATATATATATATATATATATATATATATATATATATATATATATATATATATATATATATTACAGTTTAC
Organism: Armadillidium nasatum; assembly: GCA_009176605.1. Classification (NCBI taxonomy): domain Eukaryota; kingdom Metazoa; phylum Arthropoda; class Malacostraca; order Isopoda; family Armadillidiidae; genus Armadillidium; species Armadillidium nasatum. Next base: position 68,543 of record SEYY01001152.1, on the reverse strand, counting down.
CACAGTTCAAAGCTCGAGAACTTTTCAAGGAAAGTGCAGAAATATAAAAGTAAAAGAAATGTGTGCGTGGAGAAGAGTATGGTTGAGAGAGCTGAACAGGGTATGTTGAAAAGATTTGGGCGTGTATGAAGGATAAATGAAGAGAAGAAAAGTATTTGTTTCAGAAGTGGAGGGTGTTCAGAGATAGGAGTCAGAGGTTAAGTTGCACGAGTAATGTCAAGGAGCTGTTAAGGAATAAAGAGATGAATTGGGAGGAGGGTGTGCGGTTGACCAAGGATATGGTGATGGGGTGAGAGTTTGAATGGATGTGGCCTACGATGGTCACAACCCCACGATTGTGGGAAAGGTTGTATATATATATATTATATATATATATATATAATATATATATATATATATATATATATATATATATATATATATATATATAATATATAAAAAATTATATATATATATATATATATATATATATATATATATATATATATATATATATATATATATATATATATATATATATATATATATATATATATATATATATATATATATATATATATATATATATATATATATTATATTTTATTTTTTTATTTTTATAAAAAAAATTAATAAATAAATAAATATTAAAAAATAGAAAATAGAAATCTTTTAATAATTTAAAAATTTAGAAAAATGAAACAATTAGACACATATGAGAAGGAAGGAGTATGAGCCCTCCTAAGAGAGGTATATTCTTATTAAGAAGCTTAAAGCAATATACCTTTTCCGTCGCACCTCCACACCTCCGCACTTCCGCACCTCCGCACCACCGCACAACCGCACTGCTGCATCACAACACCAAAGCTCCACCACTCCGCCACACGCCCGCACCCCATCCGCATTCCACCCACATCACAACAGCACGAACACTATCACCAGCATACGTACCCACACTATTACCCCTATCAGTTGGGTATATCCTTTCTTACTTTGTGAAATATACGATCCCGAAAAATATATAGCTTGTTTAATTTATAACTCATTCAAATTGCTGAATACAT
>SEYY01001152.1:47500-55000 GCA_009176605.1 Armadillidium nasatum | reverse complement strand
ATTTTAATTTTTTTTTTTTTTTTTTTTTTTTTTTTTTTTTTTTTTTTTTTTTTTTTTTTTTTTTTTTTTTTTTTTTTTTTTGAGGGCTTGAATTGGGGAATTTTGAGAACATAGTTGATGTCATTGATCGATGAACAGGAAATTAAAACCAGTGTTTTTTTTTTTTTTTTTTTTTTTTTCGATTTTTCAATGCATTTTTCAAGGGTTTTAATGAAGATTTGGATTTTATTTATAATCTAATTGAATTATAAGTTTAAAATGATTGTTTTGTTTATAACATTGATAGCTTTATATTATATATATATATATATATATATATATATATATATATATATATATATATATATATATATATATATATATGATGGAGCTGTTGCAGCCATCTTAACAACTGCAAAATAAACGCAATCGCTATTGAATAAGAAAAATCCAACGCAAAATAAACGTAATCGCGGTTTAGCAATTTTCCAGCTTCGCTCCATCACTTATATATATATATATATATATATATATATATATTATATATATATATATATATATATATATATATATATATATATATATATATATATATATATATATATATATATATATATATATATATATATATATATTATAACAGTGAAAAGGACTTGTTTGGGACTTGTTTGAAGGTTGAAGGAGTTTGGGAGAAGTTTTTGAGTTAGTCCGAAATTTGTTTGTCTTGTTTGTTTTCAAAGTTTTGCCCTCCCCTCCCCCAAAAATTTTCTCACGCCTCCTCAGACTGAGAACCCCTGTTTTAAAATACGAATTTATTTAACATTGTGGGTGGGTTAAAATTAACATTTCTTTTAGTGAGAAAAACCTTATAAGGTTTAAAAACTGGTATTTCTTTTTATCTTGCTTTTTTTTTATTATTTTTAAATGATGATTGATACTTTGATACCTTAAGCCTATACCCATACCAGTTAAATATCACATCACCGAAGGCTAGATTTGTGTTTTCAACCTTTTCTTAATAATTCTTGGAATTTTCTTAAGATCATATGTTAATAAAATAAAGAACCATCGATATTATAAAAAAAATATCACTCGTTGTAAGACTGATCAGTGCTCAAAATATTAGAGTTTTCCTTCATCAAAGAAAGTAGAGCAGAAACAAACAATTAAGTAATATAGAATTCTGTAATACAAATTTAGATCAATGTGAAATAAAAAAAAATCAAACTAACATGCAGCATGCAGTTTGTTTAAAGAGATTTTTATCACTGCTGCGATATTAAGCAAACATACTCTCTTTTCTTTAGATTTGTGTAACCTTTGCCTTTTTTATGTTTTTAATGTTTGTGAAGGCAGAATAACCCAATATTTTCTGTTAGGATATAATAAACTGCAGAAGGATCAACCGAGCTTTTCTTGAAACATTAAAATATTCATTGTTAACATATTCCGTAAGTTCGTCAAGAGAAACTTCCACATGCATCATTACATATGTCGGTGAATTATTGTTTATTTTTATATCTTCTCTGGTGGGCAGTGCTCATAGTAATAGCTATATTATAGAGAAAGTGACGCAACACTTCGATGGACAGAAAAAGGCAAGGAAGAATTAGCGAGTGTCGAAATAGTTGAAAAGACGAAAAGTTTTAAACTTCACTTTTTCAAGAAAAGCTGTATAAGCGGAACCTCCTCATATTTGTGAGGAGTACTCCATACAGAGGCGAACAACACCCCTAGAAAGAGAAAGCAACTGGTGTGGTGAGAAGAAATTACGAAGGCACCTCAGAACACCAAACCTCTTAGAAGCTGATTTAGAAAGAGAAGTAATGTGATTTTTTCAAGAAAGATTGCAAGAAAAGGAAACAGATAGAATATTAAGAACAAATGAAAGTTTGAGTTGTGTGTTTCCGAAGAAGATATCATAGTTGTGAGGAAGGTTGTGTTGAATAGAGAGATGGCGTAATTGGGTTTTTGAAGCATTGAAAACGACCATGTTTTCTCTACCACATTTTGAAATACGAAAATGATCAGAGGTCGGTTGCTTAAAGACAACTTTCCTAACTTCAATAAACTACTGTTTAATGAAAGGAATAATGAAGGATGGAATCAACGGCATAGAAACCGGTAGGAAATGGGGTAATAGAGAGAAGAATAATAGAGAGATAATTATTGGAAGGTAGAAAAAGAGTTGGTAATAGGAACACCACTATTAATAGTTTTAAAGGAAAAAGATGGCGGCCTACAAAAACTTCTATAGAGCTACCGTAAAGGAGATCAGAGAGAAGAATAGATTCCGAAAGAGGGATGTTTGGAAATCAAAGCTTTGTGCTAAATTCCATCCAAGGTTTCGATATGCCCAGTGCCATAGAGATTCACCGAAATGCCGAAAACTGAGGACCAAGAGATAGAGGGAAGAGAAAGAATATCACCAGTAAAACGTACATTACGAAAGTCATACTGACGATCAGAGAGAAGATTAGAAATATTGAAATGTTTCTAAACCTTCTTGTTAAGGATAGATTCGAAAACTTTACAAAGAAAAGAGGTTAAAGAAACAGAATGACAGAAAGATAATTGAGAGGGGTCCTACTTCTTTGTCATATGCTGAATGAAAGCACGTTTCCAGCAGGAAGGGAAGATCGAAGTAGAAAGACTGAGAAGAAATATTTTACCAAGGCAGGGTGCAAGCTCAGAAGCACAGGTTTTGAAAACCAGTGGAGAAACACCATCAGGACCATAAGACTGCTTAGTGCTAAACTTAGAGAGAGCAGAAATGATATCTTCAGTAGAAATTACAATTCTAGATATAAAAGAGTTGGAGGATATTGAAAGTGGAGGAATAGTCCCGGAATCGTCTATTGTGGAATTAGAGGCAAAGGTTAAACGAAGAGATAAGCTTTAGTAGAAAGTAAAACGGCAGTTGTTCCGTCAGAAAATACTGAAAGGGAAAGGGAAGAAACAAAGTTAGAGTTGAAATGTTATGCAAAAGGCCAAAAAAGGGTATGAGAGAGGAATCATGTGGAAGATTGTATTTAAAATGGAGAAATGAGTTTTTGGTTTTACAGAGAATAGATTTTGTGCCATTCCGGGATGAAATATAAGGTGAATGAATTTCTGGAGTTTGAAGACGACAGTAATCTCTGAAGACGGCGTCCCTGAGCCAAATAGCATGAGTAGGGACCGACCGCGGCTGGAATTTTGCCGGGGCAGGGGCCGGGGCCGGGGTTGCCTAAAATTTGTGAAGAGGTCAAAAGCACTAAAATTTTAGGTTAAAACAATTAGATATAAAGTTAATTGAGGTTTATTTAATTATAAGAAAGGCGTAGAATAGCCAACATTCACTTAAATTAATGATTATATGCATTTTCTCTGGAAAAATGTCAGAAAATTATAGATTTTGTATAATAAAAAGTCCAAAAATTAAAAAAAAAAAAAAAAAAAAAAAAAAAACAACATTTTTTCATAATAGTGATTCAACAGCTTTTTACTTATTTAAGTTTTTTTTTTAAGTTTTTTTTTTTCTTTTTTTTATTTGACCGATTTTCCTGAAATTTATACTGTATATGCAATTTTCCAATCTAAGAACTATCGATTTCTGACGTTTTTATGAGTCTATACAGGTTTGAAAGGTATTTGGAGTCATACTTCAAAAAAGAGAATGAAAAAATTGGTAAACCAGTGGTCGAAATGACCTAAAAATTTAACTGTGCATTCTCATCCCCAATTTCTACAACTTTTACTTTTTTAATATCTTCTTTAAAAAAGAAATTATAGTAGTTTGATTTTTTTTTTTGGGGGGGAGGGGGGAAAATATGCAAAAAAAAATACCCTTCCGGAATTTTTTTTTTTTTTTTTAAAAAAAAAACACATTAAAATTATTTTATTTTTTGCAGGTATTTAGAAGAGGGACAGAGCTTAAACTTTTATTTAATGCATTATTAAAACATTTTTGCATGGTTCGAGATACAGCCTCTCAAAGTCTTGAAATTTTGAAATATCTTCGAAAATTGGCAATTTTTGAGAGGCTATATCTCGAAAAGAACAAATAGCATTGTATAAAGATTTTTAAAAAAATTTGTTGTATCTCTGTCCCTTAACTATACACCCACCAAACTAAAAGACTTTTAATGTTCAGTTTTTTTGACAGAAACTTTTTTGTCAAAAAATGTGAATTTTCCAAAATTGGAAAAAAAATTTTGACACTTGATCAAGTAAGGGAATAGAACCTTTTTTGTGTGTAAAGCAGATAACAAAACTCTGTTAGAAGTTTTTGTAAGTAATAGATTTTGAAATATACACTCCAAATTTCAGGTCATTCCAAAAAGTGGTTTGGCCCCAGCGTCGACTTAAATTTGGGTGAAATTTTCAAAAAAAAAAACTTTTTAATCGTTATAGGTAATAGAAGAGAGAAGAAGATATTAGGAAAATCTGGAGAGGAAGGGTTAAATGCAAATTAGACTGAAATGATTGGAATTTGTAAGAAAAGTCTGTTTTGATCGAACATACATAACTTAAGAAGAGAGACAATGATAAGTATTCGTGGTGAGTGGGGTGAATGAAGACGGGGAGCCGTTGGGTTGAGTACTTCAGATAGGAGGGTAGAAGAAATTTGGCAGATATTAATGTATTGCGAGGATCAACCGTGAGTATCTCAGTCTCTTACTTGGTTGTAGCTAGAGTAAGAAGTTAAAGGGGTTATGAGATAATGGGGGGTAGGTTGAGGTTAGTGGAATTAATAATAGTAATTGCTGGTAAAAAGGTTAGAAGAGTAGAAGAAGAGAGAAGACTATATATATATATATATATATAATATATATATATATATATATATATATATATATATATATATATATATATATATATATATATATATATATATATAAGAGGGATAAAAGAAGTAATGGACAGTGAGGTGGAGGTGTGGAGGAGAAATGGAGTAAATTGAAGAAGCTTTAGAAGAAGTTGGGAAAGGGTGTGTTGGGGAAACTAGGGAATGAAAGACGAAAGGGGAATGAGTGGTGGAATAGGTAATTATGGAATATTGTTAAATGGAATAATGAGTCCTTTAGCAAGTATTTGGGTGAGAAGTAAGATAGGGATTAGAGAGAGAATAGAGAAAAGTGTAGGAAGGTATAGAAAGAAATTAAAAAGGCAAAAATGAGATTAGATGTTATGAGGAGCCTTTAAAATTTCTTAACACCACCTAATTTACATTCTGTATAGGAGCGTTGTTTGTCATTGCATGAAGTGTGCATTGCTTATCAGTTATGGTTACATTCATAGAGCCCATTTTGAAGGAGTGGACACAAAAACGCTTTGCCTTAAAAATCCTTCACCCACGTACATTCTCCATTCTCTTTCATTTTGTTTAACTGTTGCATCATTCTTCTAATGCTTAATGCTATCAAGAGCAGAGACTGTTCTATCGAATTCTTTTAACTAATCAAATCTTCTTTAAGCAAAGTCTTATTCTTTCTAGGCCCAACTCATTGATTCGAAGCTTAACAGCTATTCTTGTTCTTAAATGTATTTTCTCTCACAGTCTGAAAAGATTTCCTTCTAATTTTCGTACTTTCAATTAAATATATATATATATATATATATATATATATATATATATATATATATATATATATATATATATATATATATATATATATATATATATATATATATATATATATATATATATATATATATATATATAGATTACCATCTGGAATGAAAATAAATCTTTACCTGATTTTTATAAATGAGGTCAAAAAATTGTGACCTTTAACAGAAATGACTGAGTAGAATAATAATATACAAAAAACAATTTCGGCAATATATATATATATATATATATATATATATATATATATATATATATATATATATATATATATATATATATATATATATATATATATATATATATATATATATATATATATATATATATATATATATATATATATATATATATATATATATATATATATATATATATATATATATATATATTATATATATATATATATATATATATATTATATATATATATATATATATATATATATATATATATATATATATATATATATATATATATATATATATATATATATATATATATATATATATATATATATATATATATATATATATATATATATATATATATATATATATATATATATTATATATATATATATATATATATATATATATATAATATATATATATATATATATATATATATATATATATATATATATATATATATATATATATATATATATATATATATATATATATATATATATATATATATATATATATATATATATATATATATATATATATATATATATATATATATATATATATATATATATATATATATATATATATATATATATATATATATATATATATATATATATATATATATATATATATATATATATATATATATATATATATATATATATATATATATATATATATATATATATATATATATATATATATATATATATATATATATATATATATATATATATATATATATATATATATAGTATATATATATATGGGGTGCTTTTGCCTGGAGTGCCAGTGCCATTTAAGGGATTGTCATACTCTTTTCTGAGCATATTTTGAGAGAAAGGTAATTGAGAGAGAAAAGGGGGCTAAGCCTCTCTAAGGAGAAAAGGGGACCATGCCCCCTCCTCACGTTCTTTCCTGATATATTTTAATACGATTAATCCAGATAATCCCCTTTATCCGATAATTTTAACATCTAATTAATCTTAATCCCTTTAACCCTTTAAACCCCACAACTTTTCCCTTCGTACGTGTCGCGAGGCATATGCCACCCTTCTTTTTTTCCTTTATACGTGCCGCCAGGGACGTGCCACCCCTATTTTTGGTTCTCATGGCATGCCCGTGCCAGAGCCACGGTCTAACAACTTCTAGCGTGACACCTTTGCCAGATCATGCCAAAATGATACTAGGGGAGTGATAGAGACAGCTGTCATTGAGGGTAAGGCTATCTTTGTGAGGGCCCCCCCTTTCTCATGCTCTTTTGAGAGGTATTTTAATCTGATTAAACCCTAATAAATTGTGTTAATCCCCTTAATCCATTAATTTTGAAACCTTTTCCCTCTGAACGAGTCGCCAGGCATATGTCACCCTTCTTTTCGGCAATCATGGCCCTAGGGGTCTAACTCTTGCTTTTTCTTGAATGCTTTTTCTACCTTTTTTCTAGAAATTTCTAGGAACTTTTAGCACTTGGCACCTTTGCTAGACCAGGCCAACATGGTATAAGGAGGGTGCCAGAGCCAGCGACAGATTGCACTGATGGTAAGGTCACCTTTGTGAAGCCATCGGTGATGTCGTCACCAGCGTGTGCGCATGCGCATACGCACACACATGTACACACGTACATAAATACATACACACACCTGACTCTGTAACGTAATTTCCCTGGGTAATCATGATAATATGACGTCATCCATCAGCCATCTTGAATTT
>SEYY01001152.1:25000-37500 GCA_009176605.1 Armadillidium nasatum | reverse complement strand
ATATATATATATATATATATATATATATATATATATATATATATATATATATATATATATATATATATATATATATATATATATATATATATATATATATATATATATATATATATATATATATATATTATATGGGTTTCTCTCTATCATTTAAAATCATTATTTTCATTTTTAACTTTTAAGTAAAGACAGGCGGAGAAACCTTTCCGATCTAAATATTTTTTCATCATCGTAAAAGAACAAAGGTCCGAAATTTCTTATCGTTTTTTCTTTCTAAATAAATCTACTGACAGGGATAACAACCCTTCCTGGGGGCGGATTTTGATTTTGATTTGATTGGAGATATTAAACAAAGTTTTAGAGTAATTAAAAGAATATATATATATATATATATATATATATATATATATATATATATATATATATATATATATATATATATATATATATATATATATATATATATATATATATATATATATATATATATATATATATATGGAGTTAATGAGACAATTTAAAATCGGAGAAAAAACAGATGTTTTCGTGCCTTCCTAAAACAAATTAAGTAATTCATTTCGTTTTCAAAAAAAGCTTCCAAAAAAATATGTTTAAAAATTATATTATTAATTGAAGTCTCCTTAGGGCAAATCGTGATATAAATTTAAAAAAAAAAAAAAAATGCAGAAAAAAAATATTTCAAAACAAAGAAACAGACCCAATTTTTTTTTTTTTTTTTTTTTTTTTTTAAATTTCCTTCTTGAGGTTATTTGTATGTTAATTCATTTCAGTGTTTTAATTTTCTTGAAAAAAATTATTAAATCTGCTTTCATTTCTAGTCCCTCCCCCCCCTTCTCCCATTACTCTCAACCCCTTGTCCTCCACCAATCACTTCCTACTATATTCGAGTTTCCTTCATATATATATATATATATATATATATATATATATATATATATATATATATATATATATATATATATATATATATATATATATATATATATATATATATATATATATATATATATATATATATATATATATATATATATATATATATATATATATATATATATATATATATATATATATATATATATATATATATATATATATATATATATATATATATATATATATATATATATATATATATATATATATATATATATATATATATATATATATATATATATATATATATATATATATATATATATATATATATATATATATATATATATATATATATATATATATATATATATATATATATATATATATATATATATATATATATATATATATATATATATATATATATATATATATATATATATATATATATATATATATATATATATATATATATATATATATATATATATATATAGATGACTTGAAAATTTATATAAATTTAAATTAAGAGAGTATTGTTTCTTATACTTGAATGCAATAATATTTTTATTTATTTATTTTTTTTTTTTGTATGTTTCCAGTTTTTAATTTCTTTATTATTAATTAAAAGATATTATTATTACAATATTTATTCCATTTATTGATCTTCTTTTCTAAATTTTTTTTTATTTAATATTATTAATACATCATCATTTAAAACATTACTAATTTTATAGTTTTTAAATATTTTTTTCCAAATTTGCTATTATAAATAGTAGCGCCAATCCTTACAGACTCAAACCATCAGAAGAAACTGTGGAAGGAATAACGTTAATATAACAAAGAAAATTATTAAAGGAAGGGACAGTTTGAGAATCCATATTTAAAGCTAAGTTATGAATAATAAAGAAAAGATCAATATAGTAAGACAATTAAGGAATTAACTGTTTTTTCATTAACATTAATAATAATTCCAAATTCAAAAATTTTTATTCAGAGGTATAATTACAGGTTGTACAGTGTTTCAGTAAGTCCTACTCTACTAGATACAATATTTGTAATTAGTTATACATTACTCTGAAAAGGGGTTTCTAAGGGGAAGCACATTGGTTTCCTTTGAACTCCAAAGTTTAGTTGATAAATATTACATCAATATAATTAAATATCCATTTTTATACAAATATGATGCATAAATATAATGAGAAATAATAAATATAGTAATAGCAATAATAATAATAATATTATTAATAAAAGTTAAGTACAATAGTACCCATAATAATATAAATTTATGACAATAGTAGTTATAATAGTAGCTAATAATGGTAACAATAGTGAGTTAACGACAATAGTAGTTGTTGACAATAGTAGTTATAATAGTAGCTAATAATGGTAACAATAGTGAGGTAGCGACAACAGAACAATGAAGCTAGTAATAATAATAATAATAATAGTAATAATAAAAATGATAATAATTGTAATTGTAATTTTAAGATATACCATTTCCAGTAGTAATACTAGAAAATAGTTCAGCATTACTGTTAAAGTGTTGCGTCGCTAGAATGATAATAATAATAATAATAATAATAATAATAATAATAATAATAATAATAATAATAATAATAATAATAATAAAATAATAGTAAGACAATAATAATAATAATAATAATAATAATAATAATAATAATAATAATAATAATAATAATAATAATAATAATAATAATAATAATAATAATAATAATAATAGTAAATATAATAACAATAATAATAATAATAATAATAACAATAACAATAATAATAATAATAATAATAATAATAATAATAATAATAATAATAATAATAATAATAATAATAATAATAATAATAATAATAATAAACTAATACTATATATAATAATAATAATAATAATAAATAATAATAATAATAATAATAATAATAATAATCATGGGAACTACAGAATTGTTATTTGAAAAAGGAGAAAAAATGCCCAAAGTAGTAACTACAATGTTACCCGTAGGGTATCATTCTGGTTACAGCAGTAAGTGTAATGTTTATGGAGTTATAGCTTTCCCAAGGAAATTTGAGGTCACATGTGGAAAGCAGGAGCCAAACTTAACGAAGAAGGAAATCGAACAATGTGGATAAGAATTATAGTAGCAGTAAAACTAGCGATTATGAGAATAATAGTAATAATATTAATGGAAATTATAATAATAATAGTGATAGTAATAATAACAAAAGAACAATAATAATAATAATAATAATAATAATAATAATAATAATAATAATAATAATAATAATAATAATAATAATAATAATAAAATTTGCTTTATTAATAATAATAATAATAATATATATATATATATATATATATATATATATATATATATATATATATATATATATATATATATATATATATATATATATATATATATATATATATATATATATATATATATATATATATATATATATACCTCGCATAAATATTTGATATAATTGTTATTCCTTTAAAATTGGCGGGATATTTTCAGAAATGGCGGGAAATTAAACAGTGAATCAGCTGAAAAAAAACTTGTTATTTATATGACGCTATTGTACCTTTTTTGTTTAATTTTAGTTTAACAAAATATATTTTATGATATTTTTTATTTTCATAAATTATTTTAAATCACTTACATATTATAAAAAACTAATTTAATTTATTAATTTACTTTATTCATCTTGGAAGTACATTTATTGCTTTTAAAAAAAAAAGCTTGCTTTATTAACAACTTAACTATACAATTAAAGAAAACTGCTATCAAAATAAAACTTCACTATATATATATATATATATATATATATATATATATATATATATATATATATATATATATATATATATATATATATATATATATATATATATATATATATATATATATATATATATATATATATATATATATATATATATATATATATATATATATATATATATATATATATATATATATATATATATATATATATATATATATATATAATAGTATGTGTGTGTATAAGAATTTGCTTTGCAGGGAGTTGAATTGTTTGTTCAGAAGAAAATCAATGCAATAATACCGTTAGACATGCAATGTTAATTTTTTGATGACATCGAATAAACGAAAAGAAATTAAAATGCTTTAAATAGATTTGAATTTGTTAAAAAAAAAAAAAAATGTTCAATTTTTATTTTGCTTTTTTAATTTTTTTTATTTTGTTTTATTTTTATTTTTCAATTTTTTTAATTTTTTGTAATGTTTTTGATCTTTTGATATTTAAATTTCACTTTTCAAAAAGAGATTAAGTTGTTTACGTTTATATATATATATATATATATATATATATATATATATATATATATATATATATATATATATATAATATATATATATATATATATATATATATATATATATATATATATATATATATATATATATATAATAGATACATATTTAATTAAAATTTCAATAACCGCAAATAAAAATGGAAAATAATTTTTTATTTTTTATTTATTTATTTATTTTTTTTTTGAAAACTTAAAATATTAAACAATAACTATAAATAAAAATTCCTCAAACTTTCTAAGCCCAAACCTGACACTTTTTTTCAAGTGAGAATGATGAAGAAATAACTGCAATAAAGACAATAAAGACAATAAAGTATAAGACAAAGATTTAAAAGGGGAGTAAAAACCAACTTTATATTACAGCTGTCATAAAGGGACGATTGAAATATTTTAAAAGAATATCTTACCATTTAAAATAGTGTTGAAGCAAATATCATTTAATTAAATATAAATCCTTATTAAGTTCATATTTTGTATTTTTTCTATAATGTATAACTCGGATAAAATTTGGGATTTCATCCGAATCCACAACCCTCGAATCTGAATCCAGGTAATTTAACAATTTTTCGAATCTGAATCCTAATCCAGAACACTCGAAACGGAATCCAAACAAAAACTAGAACATTCGAATCTGAAAACGAGTCTGAATCCACTTGTATGAATACTTTAATTTTCGATTCCATGAATTCGACATGGCAAATATTTTCTAAAATCAAGATATCGAATGATGTCATATACATCATCCTCAATTTTTTTTTTTAAATAAAAAGTTCACATCTCACGGGCATTGCCCTATTCGAGGAGAGGAACTTTTCTAGGTAGTATATACCTAGGATCCCCAAGTGGGATCGAAGCGGCGCCCTCAAGCACGTGAGTCAATCACTCTACCGTTTGAGCCACGGTAGACGTAGCTATGAAGTACTTTTTTCTTCAAGAATGTTTCACTCAATTTGACTTTGGAACTTCTTGAAATTCTTCTTCAAGATTTATTTTTGAATACTCTTTACCTTTTCCTATAATTGAAAATTAATAAATCTATGTATATTACTTACCAATTTTAAATTTAAAGAACAATTTTTTGATTTAAACATATTTAGGGACGTTGTATGGAATCACCTTGGTCGGGAGTTCTGAGGAATATTTTAAATGAAGTTTTTGAATGGAAATTCCTCCTCCATTTAATTGATGTGAATATTACTCTCATTTTTTGCTCAAATAAATAATCACGATTTTAGAAAGTAAGTATTTCGAAAATTCACAAAATACGAACTTAAGGATATTTTTTCAAATTATATTTTTGTCACAGTGTTTTAGAAAAGTTAAAAAACTCTTAATAATATTTTTGGCGTCCTTGAAAAGATAAATCTAATAAGTAGTTGGTTTTACTCCCTTGAAAACCTTTTTCTTATCTATTTTTTTTTTTTTTTTTTTTTGCATTTTAGTTCAGCAAATTTTTCCATTCTCAAATGGAAAAAAGAGGATCAGGTATTGTGGGTTCAAAGTTTATGGAATTTTAAAGTATATTTTTATTGTTTTGGGGTTTCAACTTTTTAAAATAAATTAACTTTTATGTTATATATATATATATATATATATATATATATATATATATATATATATATATATATATATATATATATATATATATATATATATATATATATATATATATATATATATATATATATATATATATATATATATATATATATATATATATATATATATATATATATATATATATATATATATATATATATATATATATATATATATATATATATATATATATATATATATATATATATATATATATATATATATATATATATATATATATATATATATATATATATATATATAAAATCTGAAGTTCAAAATTATGAGGTCATGATGTTATGTTATGATGGTATATCTCACTATCGCCAGGGCATGCGCAAAACACTATTGGGTGCCTTGTCTGTGGAAAAAGATGACGAGGGGAATAGAGAAATACTTGTGTGACACCGTACAATAAGCCTATTTATCAAATATACAATATATACACTTAGTAACCCGGGAAATGCAAATGGTGGAAGACTTCCCAACCATGGTGTCACATGTCAACGATCCCTATATGTAACGAATAACGCACAATGCAGCCTCCTGCATGCATCGAGGAACTAGTTATCCATACCGTCTCGTGGAACTGGCTATCTATCCGTCTAGGCATAAAGCGAACAGAGCACTTTCACCACATGTTTCATAATAAGACCTTCCTCTGTCAGGGTGAATGCTTTTATGCACTCGTCTCATAAAAAGGCATGAACTACTATGTTGTCGAACGTATTGAGTTTATAGCTCATACTGCAATACGACGTACAGTTCGTGAAACGGAATGATTAAGGCATTCGAATGATGCTGTACGTGAAATAAGACTTTAGGATACCAGAGTAAGTCAATTTGGAGAAAATAGCTCTCACCAAGTCGCACGTTGATGACAGTTGCTGAACACGTGATATATATATATATTAGGGATGGAGCAATACCAAAATTTTTACCGATACCGATACCGATACCTAAAAATTCCCCGAAGCCGATACCCGATACCCGATACCTGAAAATATGCCGATACTTGCCGATACTACTACCGATACCACTACCGATACCGATACTTTACTCCTATACAAATTTTTGCCGATACCGATACCGATACTGAAAAGGCCGATACCGATACCGATACCGATAGCGGTATCGGAAAATATGCCGATACTTGCCGATACCGATACCGATACCGATACTTCATTCCATCCCTAATATATATATATATATATATATATATATATATATATATATATATATATATATATATATTATAATATATATATATATATATGTGTGTGTGTGTGTGTGTGTGTGTGTGTGTGTGTGTGTGTGTGTGTGTGTGTGTGTGTGTGTGTGTGTGTGTGTGTGTAGGTGGGTGGGTAGGTGTGTGAGTGTGTGGGTGGGAGAAGGTGTGTAGGTGTGCACGCGTGTGTTCGTGTGTGTGTATGCATAGTCTATGCGTTAAATAAATCGACATGAACAAATAAGTATTTTTAATAACAACGATATTATACAAAAGGTCAGCTTTAAATACTTTTACGAGATTAGAGAAGAGTTTCGCTCAGAATAAATCAAGCATTTTGTAATTAAAATATTTTTTATTATAAGTTTAAGACGCTAAATTGAGAATTATATCTTTTAGTTAATTTATATTTTATCCAAGGGCGAAATTAGAGGGTGTAGATGTTTCTGTTTGCTTCGGGAGCCAGATAGGATGGGTGGCAAAAAAGGACTTTTTAGTTATGTGGCATAAAGGAAAAAAAAATAATGGTTTCGGGGTAAGTAAATTCTAAGTAAATAAATAAACGATATAACACATAGACCCACACAGTCACTCATATATATATATATATATATATATATATATATATATATATATATATATATATATATATATATATATATATATATATATATATATATATATATATATATATATATATATATATATATATAATATATATATAAAGTAAGTAGCACCGTCCAGGGTGATGTAAATATATACTCCTCATTCGCCATTACCCACGATCTGTTACGTTTCCTTAGTGCATTAAAATGAGCTCAGTTGCCTTTTGATTCGTCCTTTTTGCACTTCATCTTCTCAGAGAGTTTCTCCTACGCTCTCAATTGACATTGTAGTGCCTCACATTTCCACCACCCTACTTCTTTGTCTACAAGACATTCACAAATTTACAAGCACATACTCTAACATTATCTTTACATAAACCAACCAAGGAAATGCTTGAAGGGGCTGCATCCAAAAAATACCCCTCATCCCATTGGTGTTTGCGAAACCCGGTGAGGGGGTTGCTATCTCCAATACTTCGCAGCTAATTTTCTCTTCTTCTTATCAGAGAGTTTCTTCTTCTTTTTCATTAATTACTGAAGAATTCTCAGTCTTTATTCAAATTTCCACTTTGATGAACACTATCACTTTCTTCACTCTTTGTTCTTAACTAAAACCTACGATTTATCGTTCTGTCAATAACCACTGCTCTGTTTGATCTTTCTGTTTCAATCCTTAATTTTTAGCTAACCACGTTGTTTGTTTTCGTGACTATTTTAGTGTTTTGAAATTTTTACCTTGTTGAATTAGGCTCTCTTGTCGTTCTACGACTATATATATATATATATATATATATATATATATATATATATATATATATATATATATATATATATATATATATATATATATATATATATATATATATATATATATATATATATATATATATATATATATATATATATATATATATATATATATATATATATATATATATATATATATATATATATATATATATATATATATATATATATATATATATATATATATATATATATATATATATATATATATATATATATATATATATATATATATATATATATATATATATATATATATATATATATATATATATATATATATATATATATATATATATATATATATATATATATATATATATATATATATATATACCTATCTACTTTTCCTTGTCTTCCGATAATTTTAAAGTTCGACATTGTAATTCAAAATTCTTTTTCAGCTAAAGGAAGTATTCAAAAATCGAATTGAGTTTGAAGGATGTAAACAAGATTCTAAAGATTTATGTTTGTTTTTTTTTTTTTTATTTTATTTTATTTTTTTTGTTTTTTTTTTATTTCATTTTTTTTCTAACTTTCTTATTAAAATTGTGTTATAATTTTATAAAGGAAATTAAAAGAATTGTTAGTGGAAAGCATTTTTTATGTGTATATAATTTTTCTTTCCATAAAAGATTTAAAATATATTCCCAAAAATTTTACCAAAAATTAATTTTCTGTTAATAATGATTTCTTTAACACAGAAATAATATAAAAATTTTAGTAATAATAAGAAAAATAATAATAGTAATAATAAAAATAATAATGGCAGCAATAAAAATAATAGTAATATTAAAATTTTTGCAATGATAATAAGTAACGATTATAATAGCAATAATAATTACAATAATAATAATAATAAAAATAATAATAATAATAATAATAATAATAATAATAATAATAATAATAATAATAATAATAATAATAATAATAATAATAATAATAATATAATTAATAATAAATAATATAATAATAATAATAATAATAATAATAAATAATAATAATAATAATAATAATAATAATAATAATAATAATAATAATAATAATAATAATAATAATAATAATAATAATAATAATAATAATAATAATAATAATAATAATAATAATAATAATAATAATAATAATAATAATAGATAATAATAATATAATAATAATAATAATAAACTAATAATAATAATAATAAAATAATAAAAAAAAAAAAAAAAAAAAAATTGTTTTTTTAATTTATTTTATTTATTTATTTAGTTAATTTTTTTGTTATCTTTTAATGAAATTATTTTCATTTCTTTTGTAATAATGATATATATATATATATATATATATATATATATATATATATAT
This sequence comes from Armadillidium nasatum, assembly GCA_009176605.1. Classification (NCBI taxonomy): domain Eukaryota; kingdom Metazoa; phylum Arthropoda; class Malacostraca; order Isopoda; family Armadillidiidae; genus Armadillidium; species Armadillidium nasatum. The sequence continues at coordinate 27,644 of SEYY01001152.1, read as the reverse complement.
ATATATATATATATATATATATATATATATATATATATATATATATATATATATATATATATATATAATGATAATAATAATATAATAGTAATAATAATGATAATAATAATAATAATAATAATAATAATAATAATAATAATAATAATAATAATAATAATAATAATAATAATAATCATAATGATGATTGCAATATTCTGAATTTCCCATTATTCTTTAGTTGATAGATGTATGACAAAGCTAATTTATTTCCGTTTATTTAATTAAAATTGGACAATAAAACATTTTGAAAATTGAATTAAATTTTTCAGTTTCAGAATTTTTTTAAAAATTATTTTTATTTTATTTTATTTTATTTTATTTTATTTATTTATTTATTTATTTTTTTGTTATCTTTTAATTAAATTATTTTATTTTTTTTTAAAATATTTGTTTTATACTACAGTTGTCATAAAGGGACGATTGAAATATTTTAAAAGAATATCTTACCATTTAAAATATTGTTGAAGCAAATATCATTTAATTAAATATAAATCCTTATTAAGTTCATATTTTGCATTTTTTCTATAATGTATAACTCGGCAAAATTTGGGATTTCTCGAATTCGCATCCAAATCCACAACCTTCGAATCGGAATCCAGGTAAAATTTAAAAAATTTTCGAATCTGAATCCTAATCTAAAACACTCGAAACGGAATTCAAACCAAATCTAGAACATTCGAATCTGAAAACGAGTCTGAATCCACTTGTATGAATATTTTAATTTTAGATTCCATGAATTGGACATGGCAAATATTTTCTAAAATCAAGACATCGAATGATGTCATATACATCATCCACATTTTTTTTTTAAATAAAAAGTTCACATCTCACGGGCATTGCCCTATCCAAGGAGAGGAACTTTTCTAGGTAGTATATACCTAGGATCCCCAAGTGGGATCGAACCGGCGCCCTCAAGCACGTGAGTCAATCACTCTACCGTTTGAGCCACGGTAGACGTACCTATGAAGTAGGTTTTTTTTCAAGAATGTTTCACTCAATTTGACTTTGGAGCTTCTTGAAATTCTTCTTCAAGATTTATTTTTGAATTCTCTTTACCTTTTCCTATAATTGAAAATTAATAAATCTATTTATATTACTTACCAATTTTAAATTTAAAGAACAATTTTTTAATTTAAACATATTTTGGGACGTTGTATGGAATCACCTTGGTCGGGAGTTCTGAGAAATAATTTAAAAGAAGTTTTTGAATGGAAATTCCTCCTCCATTTAATTGATGTGAATATTACTCTCATTTTTTGCTCAAATAAATAATCATGATTTTAGAAAGTAAGTATTTCGAAAATACACAAAATACGAACTTAGGATATTTTTTTCAAATGATATTTTTGTCACAGTGTTTTAGAAAAGTTAACAAACTCTTAATAATATTTTTGGCGTCTTTGAAAAGGTAAAATCTATTTAGTAGTTGGTTTTACTCCCTTGAAAACCTTTTTCTTATCTATTTTTTTTTTTTTTTTTTTTTTTTTTGCATTTTAGTTCAGCAAATTTTTCCATTCTCAAATGGAAAAAGAGGATCAGGTATTGTGGGTTGAAAGTTTATGGAATTTTAAAGTATATTTTTATTGTTTTGGTGTTCCAACTTTTTAAAATAAATTTACTTTTATGTTTTATATATATATATATATATATATATATATATATATATATATATATATATATATATATATATATATATATATATATATATATATATATATATATATATATATATATATATATATATATATATTATTTGAGGTTCAAAACTATGAGGTTATGATGTTTTGTTATGATGTTGTATCTCATTTTCGCCAGGGTTTGTGCAAAACACTATTGGGTGCCTTGTCTGTGGAAGAAGATAACGAGGGGAATAGAGAAATACTTGTGTGACACCGTACAATAAGCCTGTTTCTCAAATATACAACATATACACTTTGTAACCCGGAAACTGCAAATGGTGGAAGATTTCCCAAAAATAGTGTGACATGTCAACGATCCCTATATGTAACTAATAACGCATAATACAGCCTCTGGTTCTAATAACCACCTGCATACATCGAGGAACTAGTTATCCATACCGTCTCGTGGAACTGGCTATCTATCCGTCTAGGCATAAAGCGCACAGAGCACATTCATCACATGTTTCATAATAAGACCTTCCTCTGTCAGGGTGTATGCTTTTATGCACTCGTCTCTCATAAAAAGGCAGGAACTACTATGTTGTCGAACGTATTGAGTTTATAGCTCATACTGCAATACGACGTACAGTTCGTGAAACGGAATGATTAAAGCATTCGAATGATGCTGTACGGGAAATAAGACTTCAGGATACCAGAGTAAGTCAGTTTGGAGAAAATAGCTCTCACCAAGTCGCGCGTTGATGACATTTGCTGGACACGTGATATATATATACATATATATATATATATATATATATATATATATATATATATATATATATATATATATATATATATATATATATATATATATATACATATATATATATATATATATATATATATATATATATATATATATATATATATATATATATATATATATATATATATATATATATATATATATATATATATATATATAT
>SEYY01001152.1:17500-20000 GCA_009176605.1 Armadillidium nasatum | reverse complement strand
TTAGTAGTAGTATAGATAAATGATGGGGCTACAATTTCTTTTTATATGTTATTCGATCTAATTCGTATTTTTCGAGATATAACTCTTCAAAAACGGTCCATTTTTGTGCCAATTTTCAAAAATTTTAAAAGTTTGAGAGACTATATCTTTTTTCAAACAAAAATTATTTAATAATGTTCTAAACGTATGTTATAGACCTATCCCTCTTCTAAACAATATATAAAAATAAAAAAAATAAAAAATTCGAAGAATTTTTTTTAAATAATTTTTTTCTCCGAAAAGGTATGATTTTTAAAAAAAAAAAATTTGAGTGCCTGTAACTTTTTTTCTAGACGTGATATGTAAATCGCTTTCTACAACATCTATATATTGGGGCTAAGATTGTTCAGTTAAAATTTCTGCTCATGTGGACCAGTTGTTTGACCCCGCTATTTAAATTTTTTTTAACTTTTGACCCCAAATAACTTCTAAACGGTTAATCACTCGTAAAAACATTAGAAATGGACTATTTTCTTCGGGAAAAAACTATATATACTGAAAATTTCAGCTCAATCGGTCAAAAAATAAAAAAAAATTCAAAAATGGGATCAGCCCCATTTTCTGGCAGTCAATGTGTTAAAAAATCTTTGGCTGTCTTAACTCCAATAAAAAACACATTCTTTTTTTTTTCTTTCTTTGAAATCATCACTTTAGGTGATTTCAATGCTCACCACTGTCAATGATTTTCATCTAGTTCTCATGATAGAGCAGGTGAACTCTCCTACCCCTTTTCTATCTAGAACAGCCTTGAGCAGTTGGTGCATCTCCTTACACTCATCCCTGACCGTTTTGGTGATGAACCCAACATACTTGATCTTTTCCTAACTTCTTACCCTTCTCCTTACACTGTTAAACTCTTTCCTCTCCTGTGTTCATCTGATCACCTTTTTATATCTGTATCTTGTTCTGTCTCTTCAAGTCTTCTACAAGAACGACCCGGCTTTGACGTGGGAACGTTTCTGACATTTCAGTGCCAATAACTGATCTGACTTGCAGTTGTACTTTTCTGATTTCCCTTGGAATGATTACTGTTTCCGTGAGAGGGGTCCCTCGAAGTGTACAGAGATCATAAAGGTAAATCTCTCTGACAAGGAAGTGAACATTCCATATTCTTTCCCTTCAATTAAACCTAACAAACTTTGGTTTAACTCTGCTTGTTCTCGTGCAATGCGCCGCAGGGATACTCCCTTCAGGGATTATCACGTCTTCAAACCCCAGAAACTCATGTAACTTACATTTCATACCTGAATCGTGCATAATTTATTCTCCGCAACACCAAAAAAAAACTCTTTTTCTCCAATGAAAATGCAATAATTTTTCTGGTTCTTCTTTCCCATGGTCTTTCAAAAAAATATCAACTCTAACTTTGTTTCTTCGTCTTTCCCTTGATGAGGCACAACTTCCGTTTTGCTTTCCTCTAAAGCTGAACTCTTCTCTCAAACCTTTGCCTATAATTCAACCTTAGACGATTCCGGAGGTGTTCCTACTCATTCACCCCTTCCAACTCATTTTTGCTTTAAATTGTAATTTCTTCTAAAGAAATCATATCTGCTCTCTTTGAGCTTAATACTAAGAAGGCGTACGGTTCTGATGGTATCTTCTTGTGGTTCTCAAAACTTGTACTTCTGAGCTTCTACCCTGCTTTTTAAAACTATTTATTCAATGTCTTTCTACTTCAACCTCCAATTCTTGCTGGGAGCGTACGCTCATTCAACCTGAGACGAAAAAGTGAGATCCTTTTCAACCCTCCAACTACCGTCCAATTTTTTATCTCTGTTCTTTCTAAAGTTTTCCAAATGATAGTGGTAGACTGGGTGATTAACGATATTGGCGTAATTATGTGATGAACATCATACAGAAATTGGGAAGAGTTATCGTAGGAAGGGGTGGAATGAAGTTCGACTTGCAAGAAACTTGAGTGGTCAGCGTCCCGAATGAAGAGGATGAAGGGAGGATGAAAGTAAACTTTCCTAACTAGCTTTCGCCAGCAAGGAAGAGATGGAGAAGGAAATAGTTATAGAGGATAAAGGCTTTGTAGAAAAGTTTTACGGGAGACATTGAAATATTTCGTGCGATTGATAAACAAAAGTCCCGAATTATCAAATGAAGCTGGTTTCTACAAAAATTCCATGAGAGGAGAGGTAAAATTGATATTTGATCAGGAGATACAGCTAGTATCAGTAAATTTTGTGGTATCGGGTATATGGTATTGGTATATAAATTTTTTGCAGGCATCGGTAAAAAACAACTGATTTTCAAAACAGTCTCAGGAAAGAGTTTGGAACCGGTCTAACCAATTTATAACTATCCCTCCACGATGGCGCTCAAAATATCCTCAGGAATGAGTGTGACTTCACATATTATTTCGGGGGTTCTTATCCCCTAAAATAGGTTCAGGTAAGAGAATAGAATGGGGCTAGACTATTTATAACCATCTCTAAAGGATGTTACTTTAAAGCCA
>SEYY01001152.1:0-10000 GCA_009176605.1 Armadillidium nasatum | reverse complement strand
TTGGATTCTGTCTTCTTTGTGGGTTGTAAGGTATAATGGACAAATAAAATCTTCGAAATATATTTATTGTTTATTTTATTTATTTTAATTATTGTATGCGAACCCACTTTCCTGGCTAAGGTTTTATATTAATAATTCAATAAGAATCAAAATTGAATGAAATCAAAAGACAAAAACCTAAGTTTTAAGAATCATCAAAACAAGAACAGACAGAAAACCAGAAAAGAACCGCGTCTGTTCTGTCTAATTATTTGCTGAAAAAGACAAAGAAACATTGTATATATATATCTATATATATATATATATATATATATACATACAAATTTTATGTATGTCTAAATTCGCAAATATATATATATATATATATATATATATATATATATATATATATATATATATATATATATATATATATATATATATATATATATATATATATATATATATATGAGAATTTTCTATGTTTTCGTATTCTCGATTTTAAGTTGATTGTTCAACTTATAAATCTACTTTAAAGATTGTAAACTGAAATTACATTAATATTATAAAAGTTTCTAGATCGGTTGCTTTTGAAGAAAGCAGCCGGTTGTTTTTCATATCACTTTAGTGCGACTATGATAGCACAGTATCATATTGTCTAATGTGGGCTCAAGGCGTGATCACCCTTTTATATGTCGGCCCCCATTGACGTCACTAGGCGTTGGTAGCGCCTTGCTGGGCGGAAAGCCATCCTGTTTCTATTGCACAAGACAAGCGAAACTTTCTTGTAAACAACTTCATAATATGATATTAATAATAATAATAATAGTCTTGGTAAAAAAAATTAAAAAATAAAAAATTAAAAAATTCAATGAATAATAATAATAATAATAATAATAATTATTAATAATAATAATAATAATAATAATAATTATAACAAAATATTATTATTATTTTTATTTGCACTATGTTTAATTCTTATAACGACACTTTCTTCGTGACTACCAGCTATACGAAGTATTTAACTATGATTGTTTGTTTATGCACTAGTCTCTAATATTAACAAAAGATTGTTATATTGGCTATTATATTCACAACATAAAGTTTATTTAATATCACAGCTTTCATCTATATAAAAGTTGTGATATGGCTATTGTATTAAGTTTCAGTTTACCAGCTTTCATTTATATATAAAGTAATACATGTGTGTGTTTATAGAATGCCTCCTCCCTCGTAAAAGAAATGCGGAGCATTCGTGGTATAACGAAAACATATAAATTGACAGTAATGACATCAAAATTGGTACAAAACAAAATCAAAAAAAAATTTGAAAATGAACGCAAAAAAAATGTTAAATATCCTGACATTCCTAACAAATACATACTGAGTGGTGTTCGCAAGAGCAATACAAACAAAATCATCAAAAAAAAATTACATAGTTTATCATAATCAATAATGGAAATACCAAAATAATAAGTAATGTAAAACAAAACAAAAATAAAAACATAAATCAAAACATGTAAAATCTACGTTAAACAAATAAGTGAAACCATTTCTTTTGTTGGTTCACAATCAAAATCAAAAATAATATAGATAAAAGAAATAAAAATTTCACAAACAGAATATTAATAAATAATAATAATAATAACAATATAAAATGTAAATAATATTATTAATATATTAATATATAAATATTATATATTATATATATTTTATTAAAATATATTAACAGAAAATCTATATAATATTTATGTACTTATAACAGGTAGACAATTATGTGTCTATTATATCTAAAGAAATTCCAAAGCAAGCTATCATGTATACATTTATAAATAAATGCATAAATGACATCATTATTCCAAAATTAGAATCAATATGGATAAATATGCACAGGGACTATACGTCACCTAAATAAAATTTAAAGTTATATATACATAATCTGAATCATCAGCTGGTCAGCTGTGTGTGTGTGCGTAAAATATATCGCACATGGCATAAATATACACGCAAAGAAATCATATGTTTAGCATTTAATCAATATCCGGTATCAGTCAGTTTGCTTTCACTCTTTGTATTATTCTTGTCATTCAGATAATAATAATAATATTTAGTAATAATAATAATAATAATAATAATAATAATAATAATAATAATAATAATAATAATAATAATAATAATAATATGCAGTATAATCAATTTGGTATAACCTATCATAATGACAATTAATAATATAATAATAAATAATAATAATAATAATAATAATAATAATAATAATATATATATAATATATATATATATATATATATATATATATATATATATATAATATATATATATATTTATTATATATATATATATATATATATGACATATACCTTTGATTCTTCATACATACATGGTACACCAAATCTTCATTGCACATCATCATTAAATTGGGACATTAAAACATTAAAAGCGATCATAATCAATTATATTACGTATTGAAATGAAACAAAATCAACAAAATGGAATGTATCTTAATATTTCTATTCTTTGGTATGTGAGTTTGTGTGTGACTGTGTCATGCATTAAATTACGTAAGTGATGATAATAAAAATTGTCTGTATGTGTCTGTAATGTGAGTGTGTCTAAAATGTAGACTGTTAGTCATAATCATAGCTTAGGTATTCCCCTAAAAGTCATTCATTCAGCGGCGGATGTAGATAAAAGAAATATTTGAACTTGAATTTTGTCGTAATTCAGAACGAAAGTAAGAATAAGAAAATAACGATAATTATATATAGTATATATATAATTTCTGATAATAATAACAATAATAAATGAAAATTGAAGAAATATACTGATATTTATATCAAAATGTAGGTGAAAGTGTTTCTGAAAACATTATCGTGTTCAAAATGAGAACTGATAAATCATTTAAAAGTTATTGATGAAAATGTAAAATTAATTTTATCCATACAAGTATGAGATTAATTATCTATTTATCTGTTTGTCTCAATACAGCTATTCCCATATGCATTCACCTGTCACATGTGGTCCTCATACACAAGTTTATTCCTATTTTATCTCTCCTTCCATTATCATATCTTTCAATCTTTCACTCGTTACATATGTTTGCAACAGGGCATACATCCTCGCGAACCTACGTTTCCATACCTCGTTTTGTTTCCTTTTCTCAAGGATCTCCTTTTCTAACTGAGTAATGGTTATACCTGCTTGGTGTATTATCCGATTCTTACAGTCTAATAACCCTATTAAATTCCGTTTTACTTCTTCTATTTTACTTCTCTTAATTGCTAATTCTGGGTCTTCTGGTTCCTCTACTGATCTTAATCTTTTTAATCTATCTTTATTACTACTACTATTTCTACTATTACTACTAGATTCATCAGTGTTATTTTTATTTATATGAACAGTACCTCTTTTCCTTCTGACTATATTTACTTCTTTTGTATCGGTGGAATGAGGGTCAGTTCCACTTCCTGGCACTTTAACTAATGTTCTTCTTATTCTGGGTATTTTATATGTTGGAGGCATCTGTTATTGGGAAAAGAATACGAGGTGTGGTTATCGTTCCGGCTCTGGGGTACTAGGTAACTTCCTCATCAAATGAGGGCTGCTTAATGTAGGGCTGTGTTGTATAGCTTCGCTAATTCTATTATTCAACTCAATATTCCTTGCTACAGGCATAGGAGTATCGTCAATACATTCATTCATGTCATTCAGCTCTACATTCCTCATAGACAGATAGTCTGCCTCATCTTTATCATCCTTTCTTTCTGCTGTTTTATTCATACTCAGCACGCTCCTAATTCGTTTATTACTGATTCTTGCCATATTTCTCATTGTCCTTGGCACATCTTTCGTTCTTCGAGGTACCGGTTTAGGGGTCCCTCTATCAACTCTATCAGGCACTTCATATGTTACGTTAAAAGTTCGTACGACACTCTTCAATCTCTTATATCTTTTGTACATACATACTGCGACTAAAATGCCTAATGCTATGAAAAGAATGGTAGAAAATCCTATCGTTATAGTTGAAGATGGTAGGTAGTTTAATGAGTGTTGGTGTGTCATTAGTGTTTCATTTATGTGATCTAACGCACTGTTCCAAACTACGCCTGTTAGTTTTGGGTGTGCTGAGTTGTCGATTATCTTCTTTATTATGTGGTTATCTATATTTAAATCTAGATTAAGGTCTCTTTGATCTATGATGCTTAATGACAGTGTTGAGTTGTATTTTATGTGTGTTGGGTTCATGAATGTGTGATCATTTGTCCTCATGGTACACCGAGGTTTTAATATGTATATGTCCTTCAATAATATCTCCTTGGGCTGTTGATGGCCGCAATGTAGTATTCCCTTCTTAGGTGTATTTACAGAGATGAACATGTGTGATTGGACAATTGCTGTGGTGATCCGATCAGAAATTGTCTTTTCAAACTCACATAATCTGTGGAGTTCGTTGAAAGAACCGTTTGTGTATAAGATGATTATGCAGTCCGGTACATCAAAAGTGTATAATGGACTGGTTAGAGGACAAGCATGAGTGTTCTGTACAGTCTTACATAGTTGGAATTCGTTATAGTTAGAGTGGGTGTATAAAAACTTATTCTTATTAATAAAATAAATGTTTTCATCAGGTACTAGTGTTACTCTATAGGAACTGTCTGTGTTTATATGTGTGGGGAATGGATGGATTTCTAATGTCGTAAACACCTCTCCATTGGTTAATGGAATGAAAGTTACGAGTGAATATGTATGATCTAAATCTAAGTATGACCAAGTTAGTTTCATAAAGGTCACTGGATCTGTGGCTATATCTACAAATGCGTGCAGTTGTAAAGCGGCTTTAGCTTCTTTAATTATAGGGGATAAGTCATTGATCTTGTATGCATCGAATGGAGTCCTAAACGATGTTGCTCCTTCTATTACCCGATATACATGCGCTCTGATCTGATTTATGGTTCTCAGATACGTCGATACCATGGAAATGAATTCATTAACTACCAAGTTGTATTCAATCGATTGGACGTTCCTGTCCAATATGCCCTCTTGGTGAATGATGTTCCTCACTTGGTCAAATAGGGTGTTCACCCCGGACACGGTATCCTTAAGTTGGTCTCGCAATTGCACTATCGCTTTGTCGTATCCTTCATCCTTCTCTGACAATATTTGTATCTCTCGACGTAAATGTTTCACGTCGCTATCGACTGCTGTTCCAAATATTGCCTGAAATATCTTCCCTGCTCCATCGATTAGTCCTCTTTTCTTCCTAATCGACTGTCTGCGATACGATAGTATCCATGGATCTTCTATGAGTTTTTCTATTTCAGCCATGAGCATATATCCATGTCGGATATTGATAGTATCGGATTTCTTTAATTGAGGCGACTTGGGCTCAGCTTGTACTCGTCCCTTAAGCGTTTCCTCGTATCCTGGGTATCCCGGTAGAAGTGGATATCCTGACTTTGCTTCACGTGGGGGTTGCTTGAAATTTATTCTCTTCAATATGGCCCTTCTTCGCCTTTTGCCTCTGTTTTCTCCGGCTATGAGCTTTTGTTGTATGTTCCGGAGCTCCGATCTCAGCTGCTGGAGATTTATGTAGATGGCTTCAGAACTCCTTAGATCCAATTTCAGGTCTATGTATCCATTAACAAACTTCGTTTGTCCGACCTGGTTAAAGATGGTCCCGGGGACGATCTTCACCTCTTCAGCTCCGTCACCTGTGCTCTCTTCATTTGCCCACGCATATGCGAATAACATTGCCACTGTTTTGAGGTACATCTCCCACATTTCGTATTGATCTGTAGGACAAAACATTCCGAATTGGGTAGTTGTTCCTCATCGTCACTCTTCACTTAAGTTTAGATGGTTTATCTTTAAACTATAGTTTATTGTAATTTACGACGTTAAAGCTGTATCCGCACACTTTGTATATATAATATAAATAAAGTAATAAATGGTTATACTGTAGAATTGGTTTCTATATTACAGTTAATCACTTTTATATTTACACATTGTGCCCGAGATCGTTCGAACTGTATACTTACAGTATCGGATTCGAGCGTTTCGTTACTTGGTACCTATATTAGGCGTGTTTATTATACTTATTTGAGTCGTCACTCATAATGGTAAGATTAATCATTTTATTTACTAAAATTATGCTTTCATTTTAAGACATTCGCTCCTGGTCTTCCATACATTTTTCTATATCTTTACAATTTCTATTTGCTTGCATGCACCCTAATGATTATCTATTAACCTTGGTCTCACTTGTATCAATTCACTATCTTTCACTTCATATACATGCATCTGCACTGCACTCTTTCAGTCATATCTATTCCTGCTTGAGTAGTTTGGGTAATTTTAAAGAATTCCTACTGCTCTCTGATGATGCAGTTGAGCCTTCTGGCCTACTCCTATCTATAGTTTCGTGCTCACTGGGCTTGTTACCCATATCATTATTCATTCTACAATTTTCACACTTGTATTCTCGATCACATATCATATATCCTGGAACTACCTAGTATTAATGCCTATGTACTTTAACACACGTAATTGCTATTCTTTGGATCTCACTACAGTAGTCATATCTATGCCCATGTAGGCCTACCTATTTATATTCACATGATTCCTACTCTATTCTCTCTCTACCTCATATGCTATCGTATGTCGTTGCATTTACATCTTCCTTTGTTACCGGTATTCATTTATAATGCACTGGCCTATCACTACTTATGTATCTGTCTAGTCACTCCCTAAAATTCCTTATTCCTTTTATCTGATAATCACTACCAATCATTCCAAAATTAAACTACTCAAATCACAATTACTATGACTATTCTAAGTCTCTACACCTATATATATATATAAACATCTGTATTACTTTCATCCTTATAACCATTAAGTGTTTATGCAGTATATATATATATACAAAAGATACTTATTTCTTAAAAGATAATCCCTATCAATAAATCGATAATTATAATCAAATCATATGTCACGCATACATATGTGTGACAGGTTGTACTCTGCACTTGTGTCTTCCTCCTATTTTCTTTCGTACATATTTTCGATGCATGCATTGTATGTTGGTTACATGCATGTGTGTGTTCTGGATGGAACTTGCTTTTGCTTTCGTGTGTCCATATATGTCTGCCAGCGTCTCTCCATTACCTGGTTTCACCTTCTTCTCTTTTATTTTTGATATTATTATATAATATAATATGAATGTTAAAATACCTGCTCTCTCTATTTCAGACAACACACTCTTCTCACTTCCATCCATCTTTCATGTCACCTTTGGCTTCCGTAACCATCAGCTGATTTTCGCAGAGAGTCTTTCCTTTTCCATTACCTAAAGTAACTTCAAACAAGCTCCTACATCCTGCTGGAATCTCTCGGTTTTCTGGCTATGGTTGCGGTGTAGCTGGGAAGATCTTTTTCCACTAGTTTTACGTCATAATCAATTGTAAGGATATGTCTGGTCGGTTATTTTCTTTTCATTTTCCGAGCTTAATGATAACTCATTACAATCATTTTCTGAGTGCAACGATAACTCTCTAATGTTTTCTGATAACTCATCTCGGTCGTTTTCTGAGCGTAACGATAACTCCTTAATGTCGTTTTCAGAGTGTAACGATAACTCACAGTCGTTTTCTGAGTGTAACGATAACTCACAGTCGTTTTCTGAGTGTAACGATAACTCTCTATATTCGTTTTCTGAGTGCAACGATAACTCTTCGTTTTCTGAGTGCAACGATAACTCTCCATAATCGTTTTCTGAGTGCAACGATAACTCTCCATAATCGTTTTCTGAGTGCAACGATAACTCTCCATAATCGTTTTCTGAGTGCAACGATAACTCTCCATAATCGTTTTCTGAGTGCAACGATAACTCACTAATTCTGTCACATGTCACCCCCTTGGGTTTTACACATGGGTTACTCTTTTTATCACGTGTTGCTTGTGTAACTACATCAAGCTCCGGACACGGGTTATAATCCTTTTTGTCACGTGTTGCATCTCTGGGATGACTTAGACACGGGTGAATAATCCTTTTTGTCACGTGTTGCATCTCTGGGATGACTTAGACACGGGTGATAATCCTTTTTACAATCGTTGGGATTGCCAACAACTTCCTCTATTAAGATTTCTTTTATTGAGGGCTCATACCTAGTAATTGTAAGTCTTCCTTACTAACTACCCCCTTTGGGCTACGCACTTTTTCATGGTGACTGCTGTGCTCATTCTCCTCCATCAATTGAACATATTGCGAGCTATGCTCATTCTTACTTATAGAATGGCTTTCACACTTCTTTTGCGAGTTTACCACCTCGGTCGGTGTACGCTGTCCATTTAGGTGAGCGCTGTGCTCATTCTCATCTTGTATATTTAAGCTCTTTAATTGCTTTATGAGGGATTCTACCTCATCTTCTGCATCTAATTCATGCATTTTATCCGATCCTTGCTGCGCTTCACTTCTTATGAGACTTAGGCTTACGGTTGTATGTCTTGGGGGACTACGTCTATGCGTTTTATGTCTCTCTCCAAGCTCAGGGACACCTGGCTGCTCTGTGTTTAAGCGACTGACGCTACGGTTACAAATACTATTTTCTTCATTTAACTGCGCTCCGGGGGTTAATGATAGTGGCATTGGTTTGCGTGTCTTCACCTCCCTGTACTTGGCGGCTTACGTCATATTTGCTCCTATCGAGTCTTACATCTTTTATAATTTCATATGTATCGATATAGTCGATACTTCTTTCTTTAGGAAGTAGAGCACTTCCAATTTTATTCTCGAAACCTGGTGGGACTGATATGTCTCGCTTCCCTGGTTTCTTGTCACTTGCGGAGCTCTTGTTTACAGAGTTTTCTCCGCTGAGCAAATATTCTTGCTCTACATTAGGTTTATAAGTCATTTCTAGCTCTATCTCGTGAGCAAATGGATTAATCATGGGTATTTGGCTATTGCGCCTAGCATGACATATTTTATGTGTTTGGAAGTCTAACACTATGGGTAGTGAGGATAGCACGTCACATCCTATAAGGACATTACCTTTAAAGGTGCATTCATCTCCTACTACTAAGTGCTTGTATACTTATGCACATATTTATGCAATCTTATCTCTAATGACACTCTTCCAAAAACTTCTATTTTACTGTCAGTGATTGATCCTGAGGCTCAACATATGCCTCTTGCAATACTAAGTTGCAATCTCTTTTTAATTCCTCATATCTCTTCCTCTTTAAAACGGTAATTGATGAACCACTGTCGAGGAAAACTAGTTCCGGGTGAAGTTCTGTACTTCCGAGTATTTGTAAAGGCAAATAATATCCTGCCACTCTCATATCTTGTCTTGAACTTCTTCTTTCAGGGATCACTTGGGTCCCAAGTGTCGCATGTTTTATTGTGTTTAAGATATGGGTGTTGGATGCCTTTTTCATTCTTATCATCCCCTCTTTGGGATGTCTTTGTTGATGAGGTCTAAAAAAGCAATTCGATTAGCTTCTTCTCTTTCCTCATCACTACTGTAATCGTTATTATAAGGTGGTTCTTCTGGCTCCGACTCTTCGTCAGTAGCATATGGACTAGGCCACCTCCATTCATGTGGTTCCCATTTGTCTTCCACATGTGGTTGGTCATTTACCTTGTTGACCTTATGTTTATTTAGCCAAGTCTTCTTCCTTACTACTGGTGAAGTTCTTGGTGTATTCATTACTCTCCTTGGCGATGGAGATCTGTCAGGTTTTTCATACCATATCTATCACCTGATGGATATCGTGGGCGACGTCTTCCGTCGTCCCTACTACTATCCCTACTACGTAGGTTCCCATATTTATTATCAGGCCTGGGACCTTGGTGTATGCCCAATGGCTTGACACTAAAAGGCCTGTTGTCAGGTAAATTCCATCTGACATTATTTCTCCTTTGAGGAGAGGTGGATCTCTTGCCACGCTCCTCAGAGTACTCTCTTCTCCATTGACCCCTATAACCTCTGTAATCTCTGCCCCTATT
>SEYY01001151.1:308587-333587 GCA_009176605.1 Armadillidium nasatum | reverse complement strand
CAGTGATAGCAACGATAAATTTTTTTAAAAAAAAAAAAAAAATAAAAAAAATATATATATATATATATATATATATATATATATATATATATATATATATATATATATATATATATATATATATATATATATATATATATATATATATATATATATATATATATATATATATAAGGGAGTTGGCTGTTAGGCGTAGTTAGCTGTGTTTGGGTAGGTTAGGTTTATTTGCTGGCTGTTAGGCGTAGTTTTACCCTTTAAATCCAGGTTAGGTTAAGTCAAACTAGTTTGTTAATCCAACAAACTAGTTCAACTTAGCCAAACCTGGACTGTAATATTATTATTATTAGAAATAGATTGTTTGCAACTTGTATGCAAAATTTCAGTGAAACCCACAATGCATGAATATGTAGTTCCAATCAAACTAGCAATGTGTAGGTATGTAGTTATTTTCAGCAACCTTGTCTCATACAAAAATATTCAACTACAATTACCGTTTTTTCAAACTTGTTATACAAAATCTGTAATTTTCTGATTTTTTTCCCCCTGAAAAATTCATACAATCATTAATTTATGGGAATGTTGACTATTCTATTCCTTGTAATTAAATTAAATTTCCTTACCTAAAATTTCAGGGCTTTTAACCTCTTTACAAATTTTAAACAACCGGCCAGAGCCCACCCTGGCCCTAGTCCTGGCCACAGTAAAATTCCAGTCCCTACTTGTGCATAATTCTCTAATGCTGGCCTAATATAGCTACTATATAGCTTGCTTATAACCTCTTTCTTCTTGTAAACTACATTGAAATTTATTATCTAGATAATCTTGAAGTTTTATGCATCCATCAATATTCCTTACTGAGGTGAGCACTTTGGTATCATCTGCAAAATTGGAAACTTTACATTTAAGACCTTTTTCTAAATCATTTATATGAGGATTAATAGTGGTCCCAGTACAGAACCCTGTGGGACCCCACTCTTCGCTGTTTCCTATAATGACTTTTCATTAGATAGCGCACACTGCCTTCTGTTCCTCGACCACTCTTTAATCCAATTGTTTACCACTCCACCTATGCCACACTGTGACAACTTTTGCATCAGCCTTACATTGGGTACCTTATCAAAAGCTTTGCTAAAGCCTAAATATATAACATCAACTGGATCACTTCTGTCTATACATTCAATAATATATTTCATGAATTCTAGAAGTTTTACATGATCTACCCTTTCTAAAACCATGCTGTGAGTTGTACAGTAACTTATCATTCAAATGCTTCTCTGCATAGCTTTTCCAACCAGAGATGTTAAGCTAATTGGCCTATAGTTTCCTAGATCTTCCTTACTACTTTTCTTATAGGTGGGCATCACATATGCCATTTTCCAATCCTAATGTACCTCTCCAAAAGTAATAGATTATTTAAAAATCAAATAAAGTGTTGTAATACTACTACCCTCCTTTAAAATTCTACCTTATACACCATTGAGACCCACTGACTTATTTGGGTCAATATATTTTAGTAAAGATTTAATTTCATTTAACTCAATTTCAAATCTGTACACCTATTTATTTTATGTATACTAGAGCTATTAGTCTAAACAGATATCCTATCTTCCCTCAGTAAACACTGATTTAAAATAAACATTAAAATTATTAATCAATTTCTTATCCGAATTTACCAAATTATCAATTTTAGGCCAATTTTCTTATCCTTACTTTTAAATTTATAGAAGTAAAAAGAATTTTTCAGGTCTTTATTGCTATTCCTTTCCAAATTAATGTCTGCCATTCTCTTTGCTTTTCTTATTGACTGGTTAAGTTCATTCCTAATTATCTTGGAATGTTTTAAATCTTTCTCCCTACTACCTTTGAATATTTTAAAACATTTATGCTTTTCACTGATTTCTCCTTTATCTCTCTCTATTCCACCAACTAGGTTTTGTCTTTGCCACCCTAATAGGTTTATCTTTAAAACATAGACTGAATATTTCCACATAAAACAATTTTAACCATTAATCTCCTATCCCAATCAATTTCATTAAGCATTGCTCAAAATTTGCTAAAATCACCATTTCTGAAATCTAATATCTTTTCCTTATTGACTTGCAGTTTATGCTCAGACATCACATTCCCGTTAAATCTAATTATATAATTGTCACTAGCCCCTAAAGTCTCCTCCTCTGATAATGCCTTGTGGTAAACTATTGCAGAAATTAATTACTCTGTTATTGAAAAATTTTCTCATATCTAGATGGCATACCTTCTTTTTTATGACTTGGTGTGACTATTGGGATTTAGTAAACAAAAAAAACTTAATCACATCTATATTGTCAATTGACAAAAACATTTTAAAAAATTGAATCATATTGCCTCTAAGAAATCTTTTACTGAAAATATCCTCAGTTCAGTAATTGTGTAGTTCAACTGAGTATTTTTATTTTTTTTAATATATTGAAACTACAAAGACAAATGATCTGAAAATAATTTTTTTTTGTAAATTGAGGCACAGAAAATGATTTTTTTCACTAAAAATACTAAAAAATATGAAAAATGTTAAGAGTAATTAGTATTATAATTTAACAACACATCATTTGACATCAATGGCATATTATCTGGCTTTGCATTACCAAGTTGCTGAATCAGCATTGGAATGAATTTTATAACTGTTTTGGAAGCTTAAAAAAACAGGGGGAAAAAAATTATTTGCTTAATATATTCAAAGTATGAAGATGAAATATTATGAAATCAAGTAAATTAATCATATTAAATTGAGTAAATAGAGCAATCATTCACAAGCCTAGGCCTATTTGCTGGCTTTAGGAGTACATTAAATGCTTCAAGTTGAGGTTAGGTTAAGTCAAGACTAGTTTGTTAGATCCAACAAACTAGTTCAACTTAAATCTAATCTTGACTTGATGGGTAAATGTATGCCTACCACCAGCAAATAGTCCTAACCTCATGAGTGTTGGCTATATATATCATGGGTGTACTGGAAAAATTAGTAAGTCCATTTTCCAAGTTCTGTTCTAAATTACAATTTAAATTCCTAAGTAGTATGAAAAATCAAGATTTAAATAAAATCACCAAGAAAGAAAAAACATTACAATATGAAGGAAATATTAAATCCTGATGTTTCTTCTACTTAGAACTTTAAATTGCAATTTAACACAAACTTGGAAAATTGACTTGGTTAATTTTGCCAGTACACTATATATATATATATATATATATATATATATATATATATATATATATATATATATATATATATATATATATATATATATATATATTATATATATATATATATATATATATATATAAGGATGGAGTGGAAGTATCAGTATCAGTCATTTTTTGCTGATATCGGTATTTCCTTAAAAAATGACTGATACCGATACTTCACTCCTCTTTTATATATATATATATATATATATATATATATATATATATATATATATATATATATATATATATATATATATATATATATATATATATATATATATATATATATATATTATTATATTATTATTATATTATTATTATTATTATATATTATTATTAAAAGTTCAGAATTGGTATCAATATCTTATTGAAATCTTGGTATCTATTAATATTATCATAATATATAATATATATATATATAATATATATATATATATATATATATATATATATATATATATATATATATATATATATATATATATATATATATATATATATATATATATATATATATATATATAATATATATATATATATATATATATATATTTTCTTTTTTTTATATTATTTCAGAGAAAGCATCTGTCTCATCATCACCAAAGAAAAGTCCTTCAAAATCAACCACTTTGGGTAGAAACAAAGGCACTAAAAATAATAAAACTAGGAAATCAGTAAGGAAATCGTCATCTAGGAAATCAACAGCTCAGGTTACAAATTTACCAGAGGTTATTGATATTGTAGATGCACAACCAACAAGTTTTTTACCTCAGTCCAGAAATAGAAGGCCTCAAGTTATCAATTTAGATGTTACTTTTTCTGAATCAAGTAGTGAAAGTGATGTCGAAGAAATTTCTACACCTTTGCCAAAGAGAGCAAATAATGCATCCATGGAAAGGGTCACAGGAAAACCTGATCTTAATTCTCATAAGAATATAAAGTATGTATTAGTTAAGGAAGATATCTATGCCCATTAATTAAATTAGATTGGATATATATATAATTTTTTTCTTTTATATTTAAATTATTTATATATTCATCTTCTATTTTTTTCTGCATATATATATATATATATATATATATATATATATATATATATATATATATATATATATATATATTATATATATATATAATATATATATATATATATATATATATATATATATATTACTAATATGCTAAGTTCATTTTTTGTGGACTCAAAATTAGCCAAACTTAGCTGTGTTGATGACCAAATTCAGCAATAACCAGCATACCTGAAATTTTTTAAAACCTTTCATTTCTTGAATTTTTTTTTTTCTAAATATATATGTGCATACTTATGTACATTTTAACAAGCAAAGAACCGATGATTGTAGTTTTTTGTCATTGTCATATGGAACTAACTTCTAGTGTAACTGTCCTATACAATTACACTATAAGTGTATATTGTAAAAGGACAAGAAATAAATTAACTTTTCTAAGAAAATCAAAACACAGAGGTTCAGAACAGGTTCTAGCAAGAAATATTTTTTAAATTAAAGTCTGAGGAAATATAACATTACTGTAATATTTCTCTGATTACTAAAAATAGAGCAAGTATTAAAATTAGGCTTTAGAATAAAAGTCTTGTTGAACAATTGTAGCATTTGATTTAAGTTTCTTGAAATGATGAATTACTGCAAACAGAGAACATTGAAATCCAAGTCTATCCTCTTCAATTTGTTCTTATCTTCCATGCACATATATATACTAAGACTGAGGCTTAACAACTGACAAAGAATTTAAATATATTTAATAGTAAATTTTTATTTATCAAATTTGTGAATTAAAATGATTAGAATTTTTCTCTTTCAGTAATATGTCTGACGCATTGGGAAAATATTGATACCTTATAAAAAGTTCAATAAATAGTCTGTGTTTTTATTAGTAGAAAATCAAATGTGTTTTATCTTTCTATCTTGTCTTTATTTTGATTGTTCTTTCTTGTTTGCGTGTGTGTGTGTGCGCGCTCATGGGTACGTGCTTTTATATTTTTAAATTAAATATAAAAAATTATGCTTTCAGTTCTTGTTCAATAATGAAGTTATTGAACCCCCTCCTAACCCTCACCCACCATGAAAATGATAGAAAACTTTTATGTCAAAATTCTTTGTTTATTTTTCATTATTATTTTTTTGTTAGGAATAGTCGCTGTTCTGTATCAGATTCGGATGAGGATTTTATTCCAGATTTTAATCCAACAGGAAGAGATGAAACTGATTCTCCAAGCATTGTGAAAACTTCTTTCAATTCCGATTCGGATTCTGACTTTGATATCTTATAAAGTGAACTATAAGGGTAAGGAGAAAATTATTATTATTATTTACATATGGTATGTTACTTAGTAATATCAGGTTATATGCTGAATAGTTTAAAAATTAAATGTTGTAAATATACTTTTTTTAATAAAAATTTTGAGAAATAATAATAATAATAATTCATCATTATTATTATTTTTGTTGTTGTTGTTGTATTAGTTTTTTTTTTCCAGAATTAGAATTGGTTGTAACTAGGGCTGTAAAGTTGTCACCCGTAATATGTGCTTCCCGAATTCAGCTCTTCACGTAATTAATTTCTGAAATATGAACTATCCCTTTAATAGTTTTTTTGAAACTCTTCCTTTCTCTTCATAGTTTCTTCGACTAACAAGTTTTCTAATACTTTGCTGCATTTCAAGAGAAACTCCACCTTTAATAGACGTTACTCAATTTAGGTTTTGAAAGGCTGGTTGTGAAAATGAAAATTAGGTCAGGCCAGTTTTTACATAGGAACATAGGAAAATAGAGACAGTAAGAAGCCACAAGTGCCTATCGAGACTGTCCCAGTCATAGTAGATACATATAGTTTGTAAGATGTTTCTTGGAACTTTTTTAATTTTTCTGGTCATTGGACAGTTACTTTGTCTGAAGTGAGGAAACTTATAAGTGATGCCCATTTTCAATAGATTTATATTGTCCTGTCCTAAATGCAGTTAGAAGATTTATATTAGAACATTTTTTTTTATTAAAAGCTTCTAAACTTTCTAGGGTTTAGCACTGCAAATGTATTTTCAAATTTGAATACTTTGGTTGGTGCATTTTTTGTACAATCCTTTGAGTTTAAGTTTTGCTTTACATAGTATTTTTGACATCATAATCTTCTGTCATACAATGATAAACATAATATAATATTGTGTTTCTTGTAAAATATTTTTTAGATATAAAAGATTCACCAAATTTGCTGAAAAGCAGCACTGTCAAGAATTATAGGGAAAAGGGGAAAGATCATCACTCAAGTGAAAACAACTTTAGTGACCTGATATAAGATTACAAATATTAATATTTACAAATTTTTCTAGTTAGGGAAACATTTGAAAATTTTTGAAAGAAATATTAAAGTAATAAAATGGGATACAGAGGGTTGAAAGGAGTCCTATCTTATTTTGATG
Source organism: Armadillidium nasatum (assembly GCA_009176605.1). Lineage (NCBI taxonomy): Eukaryota > Metazoa > Arthropoda > Malacostraca > Isopoda > Armadillidiidae > Armadillidium > Armadillidium nasatum. Next base: position 326,914 of record SEYY01001151.1, on the reverse strand, counting down.
TACCTTGAATAAGGACACTCAAAGTTCATGATGTACCTTGAATAAGGACATTCAGTTGATAACCAGAAATGAAAAAAGGCAAGGCAAGCTTGGATGTACAAGGTTTGAGATACAAAAACAGGATACTAAGGTTTGAGATGCAAAAGTAGTGTTACTGTTAGATCATACGTTATTTTTATATAATTCTGAAGCTCAAACTCAGAGCAGAATTGACAACTTTATTTAAGAATTGTGATATGTAAGTGAATTTGGAGATTGAGGAATATATAGCACCAGAATCATGTAAAATGAAATAAGAGAGAAAGCATGAGTGAGCGCCAGAATTATATAAAATGAAATTGGAGCGAAAAAATGAATGATGAGTTCAACTTTTAACTGGAAAGACTACCACTATGAAACCATTGGAAGGAGCAAAGTTAAAGATTGAACGAATGTTGTGCAGTGACTCTTGTCTATTAGATTTACATCTTCAAATTTTTCATAGATTCGTGCTTTATATATATATATATATATATATATATATATATATATATATATATATATATATATATATATATATATATATATATATATATATATATATATATATATATATATATATATATATATATATATATATATATATATATATATATATATATATATATATATATCATCCAAACAGTACCCCTCACCGCATCATCACTTGGGAATTGGTGGCCTCCGATGATGGGCATGGTACTGCCGAGATTTAGATACTGACTTGCCCTGGTGCTCAGTCTTTTCTTTCCGCTAATTTCTGTAACTTTCTCAGTTTCTTGTCTTGATATAAAGGTAGCAAAGGAACAACCAATTTCTAATATTTCCCAAATTTTAATTAGGGCTAGGAAAACAAGGTTGTTTTCAATGCCTCTTAAACTCGGTTCCTTCATCATATTCATCATAATCTTCCACAATTATAACAACTTTAAAAACGCATAACTTAAGTTTTCTTCTGCTCTTAATATTTATATTCTTAGTGTTTCTTCTTGTGGCCTTTATTTTAAGAATAACATTATTTATCTTGCTAAGCAAGCTTCTAAGAGGTTCTAAGGCGCCTTCAAATTTTCTTTCTCAGCCCCCAGTTGCTTGCATTTATAGGGGTGTCTTTCATCCTTGTATGAAGTACAGCTCTCCTTGAAAAGGTGAATCTAAGACTTTTTGCCATTTCAACTCTTTCGCTTTCACTAAAACCCCAGTCACATTTTGCCTTCAAGCTGTTTCATAACTCTTTATACTATCGCCATTACAACAGACACTGCCCTTCTGAACTCTTCAGTAACATAACTCATCCACTGAGAATTCTCATGTGACACGCTTTTCTACATAGTCTCGTCCTTTCTCTGTCCAACTCTGACCTTAGACTTACTCCTATGCTCAATCTTAAATTTACTTTACCATTAAATTCTGGCCCTCACTACCTTTATCTGTTTTTTCAATTCTTTTTATTTTCTCAATGTAAACGCCGTGTATGTGTGCATGTCGGCTTTTAATTTGGTCCAGCTCTTGGAAAAATTCCCAAAAATTATTTATATATATATATATATATATATATATATATATATATATATATATATATATATATATATATATATATATATATATATATATATATATATATATATATATATATATATATATATATATAGGAAAGAGAAAAAGCTTTTGAAAAAGCAACAAAAGAATTTCAAAGAATAGATGAAAAGTACAAGAAAAAACAAGATGAAAAACTTTCTCTTGCATTGCTCGACAACAGCAACCTTAGTGAAATTTCAGATAATTATAATTGGTTAGTTTATTTATTTATTTTATCTATTTATTCTTTGTCTTAATTTGCTGATTAGTTTTTAAATATGATATTTAAAGATCAAATATTGTTTAGAAATATTTGCAGAAGATGGAAAAGATTTTTATTAATTGCTTTGTGATATTGTGATGTATTTGAATTTAGAAATATTTAAATAATAATATATATATATATAATATATATATATATATATATATATATATATATATATATATATATATATATATATATATATATATATATATATATATATATATATATATATATATATATATATATATATATATATATATATATATATATATATATATATATATATATATATATATATATATATATATATATATATATATATATATATATATATATATATATATATATATATTACCATCCAAGTGGTCAGGGTTCGAATCCCCCATATAGCAGTAAAAGTTTAATATATATATATATATATATATATATATATATATATATATATATATATATATATATATATATATATATATATATATATATATATATATATATATATATATATATATATATATATATATATATAATTACAGGGGTATTGATAGAAGCAATCACGATTCATCGTTAGAAGATTCTACAAATACTTCAAATTTATCCCTTATATCTGTAAATAATGGTAAATGTGGACGAAGAAGTATTGTTCGCACAAGCAAAAAAACCAAAATGGCTATTCAATCTCTTGAGGCTTTCTCAAAAAAATTTGATGATATGGAGGTGTGTTGTCATATATATATATATATATATATATATATATATATATATATATATATATATATATATATATATATATATATATATATATATATATATATATATATATATATATATATATATATATATATATATATATATATATATATATATATATATATATATATATATATATATATATATATATATATATATATATATATATATATATATATATATATATAATATATGGGTGAATTCTAATCAGGATTCGAAGGTTTTTTCGTTGATTCGCATTCGGATTCAGGTTCTAGAATTGCAAATTTTGCTGGATTCAGATTTGGATTCGAGAAATCCAGAGATTAGGTGGAGAATTTTTTTTCTTGCGAAGTCACTCCCATTTTATATAAGGGTCTTATCCACCATGTATAGAGTACTGTTTTCACATTTGGGAGTAAGTTGTGGGGGTGGAGAGGGGAGTGAAGTGGCTCTAGCTCTGCCTGTCTTTTGGATATGGTTGAGTTAAGGCGAAAAAAACTAATAAACTGTCCACTACTTTCAAACTCCCATGACCCTGTGTATCTGCCACGTGACTTTGGCACACAATCTCTTTCCTATAGGTCTTATATTGGCAGGATCTCGAGGTAATTGACCTTTCCCATTCCACCACCATTACGTGCCCTGGCAGCACGAGGAGTGCCATGCACTCGCATCAATTTGTGTGAATATTGCAAACTGTATGTTTGTTATTTCCTGTTCTTATATTTATTTAATTTTAACTTTAATTTTTACTTATATTTTACTTTAATGTTGAATTCAAATAAAATATCAATTGCATTTATTTAGAATAGTGTAATGAAGTAGCGTTATATTTCGTAAGGAAAAGTCTACTAGTGATCTATATCTTTTCTCTGACTCTTGGTATTCTGCTTTATGGCGTTTCTGTGAATCTCTTGCTGTGGCACTAAACATATCAAAAAGGTTTCAATAGAGAATGACATAAAGCTTTGATTCCTAAATATCTCTCGGTATCTATCCTTCTTTCTGTAACCATGTGTTTGATTTACTTCCCGGCCGTTCTATAACAGTTGTTTTAGACGTCCACCTTTCATCTTTTAATTCTGTTAATAGTGGTGTTCTATCACCAAATATTTTTGTGTTTCATTAGTGACTTTCTTTCTATTACTTCATTAGTAATCCACTCCTAAGCCGATAACTCTACTCTCCATTAATCCTTTCATTTTGAAGTCCACTCCACTCAAAAACAATTAATTTTCGCCAGGAGGGTAGCCCTGGAGAAACTAACATCTGTTCGTTTTTGAAATTTCATTATGGAGCAGAAAAAACATAGTTGTTTTCATAGTACCTCAAAAACTCAGTTCGTCCATCTTTCTATTCAACATAATATTCCACACAACTATGACCTCTTCGGAACACACATCTCAAATCTTTATCTGTCCTAAATATTCTTGGAGTATCTTTTCCTCGGGATCTTCCTTGGAAGGATCACATTATTTCTCTTTCTAAACAAGTTTATAAGAGATTGGTTGTTCTGAGGTGATTTTAAAATTTCTTTACTTCTGCTCCAGTTGCTTGTTCTTTATAGGGAGTTATTAGTTCGTATATTTCATTCACACAGCTCTCATTGAAAAGGTGAAATTTTGGGATTTTCGCCTTATCTCCCAATTTACTCTTATTTTTTTGTAATCTTTTTTTGTTGGTGAGTCAATCTCAAGCCTTTCTACACAGTCTCATCCTTTTTCTTTCCAATTCTCGGATAGTAGACTTAATCTCTATGCTTAGTCTTACATGAACTCCGCTTGTAAAGACTGCTAATTCCCTTTATCTAATTTCCAAACTTCCTTTAATTAACATACACACATTCAAAAACCGTATCGGTCTGTTTGTTTTCAATTGTTCAATTGGACCTGTTCATAGAATTTCCCAACTTTGGTTCTCTGGTGGTGATTGGTAAGTCTGGCCATTGCCCACCAAAGGATATATATATATATATATATATATATATATATATATATATATATATATATATATATATATATATATATATATATATATATATATATATATATATATATATATATATATATATATATATATATATATATATATATATATATAGTTATGGTCGAAACCGAATCTGAATTCGGATTCGAGAATTCAAAAATTGGGTGAATTCGGATGCGGATGCGAGAAAATTCAAGATTAGTTGAATTCGGATTCGAATTCGAAAATTGCCGGATTCGCTGATCTCTCACACACACACACACCACACACATATATATATATATATATATATATATATATATATATATATATATATATATATATATATATATATATATATATATATATATATATATATATATATATATATATATATATATATATATATATAGAAAGAAAAAGAATTAGATGAAGTTTTTTGTGATGATATTATCATGATGGAAGACTCAAAAGTATCAATACGAATCTGTTGGGGTGTTACATATACTCGACACACACTTAAAAAGGTATTTTATATATATATATATATATATATATATATATATATATATATATATATATATATATATATATATATATATATATATATATATATATATATATATATATATATATATATATATATATATTATTATTATTATTATTATTATTATTCTTCATGAAGTAATTATTATTATCACTATTTTTCTTTCTTTCCTAGAACACTAAACTCATAGGCTTATATCAAGAACTTGCAGAGAAGCATAATGCAAGCATAAACGAAGTTTTACTAAGTTTTAAAGACAAAATTCTTTCACCAGACACAAGACCTTCGGATTTAAAATTAAGTATCTCCGACACTTTAGGTAAGCTAGATAAAAATATTTTGAAGAAAATAAATGTGTATGTTAAGTATATTTGGACATATTATTGGTAAATGAGAACATATAATGTGGTAGTTTTTTTTTCTTTGTTTCCGACAAGAGTAATTGTAGGATTGATCTCCCTCCTCTCTCTTGTATTATTAAGTTGACTCAGCCTGTTGTACAGTTGTTATTAATTTTATACTAGCTTTGAAACTAATGGCGGATATTCTATCATATCCCGCAGCCCACGTGCTCGAAAGAATTAGGAGTTCAGTTGGGTTTAAAAGGAAGAGATCATAACTTCCCAGTGGTAACCCCGGAGTTACTTTCGTAACTTTCCTTTCCAACGCACTATAAATAAATAGTGATATGAAACTTAAAAGTTCATTTAGAGTAGCAATAATAATAAATAATAATTAAATTTTTTTGTTACAGGAGTATTTTGCCATTAAGTCTAGTATATATATATATATATATATATATATATATATATATATATATATATATATATATATATATATATATATATATATATATATATATATATATATATATATATATATATATATATATATATATATATAATTTTAGATGGTGCTATAATAAGAACGTCTTTAAAAAGCGGTAATAATTCGGAATGTACAAAAGCGGAAGAAGGTTCACTTTCCTTCAAGATTCAAACGTCCAATAGGAAAGAGGTCCACACAGTCTCTATAAACAAATACGATAAAATTGGAATACTAATGGACAAGTACGCGAAATTACGAAATATACCATTAGTTAAACTTCGCTTTAAATTCGATGGAGAAGCATTACAGTCTTCAGATACACCTTCGTCATTAGATCTTGAGGGAGACGAGTGTATTGATGTCTTTGAGCTTTAAGAATAAGATTTTTATTGTATATTATGCATTTTAAAAAGGTTAATAATGTATTCATTCCATTTTTATGTATTCCTTCGTGTATATATATATATTAAATAATTTTATAAAGGAAAATACAAATTCTCGTGGACTACGTTATAGTTATATATTTTAGAACCCATTATACCAAGTTATTTTTCTTAATAAAAAAGTTTTGATGTACATGTTTGAATCTCTTTTGTTAATGAAACATGCTGCTGGGGGTTAAAGGCCATTCTTTCTGCAGCGTTAATGCGGACAGAAACTTCGACGAGATATTTCTTGGTGAAAGAAGGAAATTGTATTTTGCTTACTTTTAGAAATGCTGTTGAAAACAGTTGATTACATCTTTTAAGTTTTGGGATGGGTGGATATATTTTTAATTTTTTTCAGGGGAAAATATGGATCTTTGTGGACGTTAGTATACTAGTGACCAAATAATTAAAACCAATAAGCACATTTTTTACTAAAATTTATATAAGAAACTAATCCATTCTTGCAATGTTTCTTTACCAATGTTAAGATTCGCCAAATAAACCTGAATTTTTAATATAAAATTTGAAGTAAATTCTTGCTGGTTAATAAAACATTGCAATAAATGCATGCTTAAGATCTATTTTTGTATCTAACATATTTGTTTAATGGATCAAACTATGTAACAAACGTTAGGTCCGAGCCTAGACATTCACCAACCCCATAGTCTTTGAAAGTTTTCAAACATAAAGAATATCTTTAAGTTACCTAAATTTAGGTAGCCTGTCTACAAATTCCGAGTCTCTGTTAAATCCATGAATTCTGAAATTAAAATTGATATCGAACCAGTGGCGATATAGTGAACTCCAATTAAGTTTTTGAGAAACGTGAAAGTTTTTTATCATATGTTTCAAGAATACAAATATAACTTTCAAATTACGATTTCACTGGAATTTTGTATCGGCGAAACCTTTGCATCCAATTTACTCAATTATTTAATACAGACATAAGTACAGGTCATGTTGGCAAAGTGAACCGACGTTTCTCTGGGAGTAATCGAGACAAACAGTTTATATAGAAGCTTGGGTAGGTTCGGCTTCGCGATAATGATTTTAAAAGGTCCTTAACATGTGGAAAGTTCATGGTTTTTGTCATTAATTCATTTACTGATTATACTAAAATAGGTTAGGTTTTGAGTCGTAAATAAAATCTCAACAATGTTGTTAATTAATAAAGTTTAACCAGATGTAATTATGTGAAATTTTTTTTTCGTACTTGTGAAGATGGAGCATAATATACAAAGCATAATACACAATAAGGAATGATATACATATTTATATATAGTTACAAGAGGTTAATAACACTTTACCTTAATAAAAATATTTATTTACAAATGTAAAGTATTAGTAACAGAAAAAAAAAATAAAACAAAACAAAACCTAACAGTAACCTTCAATTTAGTTAATTATTAAACATCTGAAGTTTTCTTCTCTGGTTTTTCAGTTTTATCAGTAAAATATTCGTATTTCACCAAGCGATATCCCTTGGAAAATAGAAAATAAATTAAAATTTTCTAAAGAATTACTTTTACCCTTTTCATATACCTTAACCAAATTATAAATTTGCTTAAGTAAATCCATAATACATGCAAGGTTTCCCACAACCATACTGACATTTACATTTTGTGCTGAAATATCTTAGTTTGTACTTCCATAATCACGTACAATTGTTAGTATCAATGTTTTACAAGACAATCTCTGATATTATAACAAAGGAGAAAACACTGAAAAGATATTCATGCTACAAAACATCAACAGATATGGAGTTAAAATTACGAATATAACTACACACACACACACACATATATATATATATATATATATATATATATATATATATATATATATATATATATATATATATATATATATATATATATATATATATATATATATATATATATATATATATATATATATATATATATATATAATAAAATAAAAAAAAAAAAAAAAAAAAAAAATGTATATATATTTTTAAGTAATATTTTAATGATATGTTATCCAACTGAAAAGTATGAGAAAAGAGTACTGAATACTGAAGCGAATTAAATACTATACTAAAAATACACACAAATTAAACTATTTCACAAGTCCATACAAGATATTATTTAAAACATTCAGACATCCTTAAAAATCTTTTTACAATATATATATATATATATATATATATATATATATATATATATATATATATATATATATATATATATATATATATATATATATATATATATATATATATATATATATATATACCTACCTGTATAATCTGAGCAGTTTCATTGGTCACATGACAAGCAAAAAGTAATAAATTCCTAGGTTGTACTTTGATTGCAAACCTCATGAACACGAGTGAATAAATGCACAAAGCTGTCTCATAATAAGAAATTAAATTAAATTTAAGAATCATTACACTGATATTTGTAATGTAAATTTATACTACAAATTCCAGTGACGCAAAAATACAATGGAAGAAGATCAAACAAACCTATCGTCATTTTCCCACTTATAATTTCTGGTGGTTTTTGAGTATCTGCAATGGCAGCGATAGGGATACCCCAATTTGCAACAGGACCCCAGAAGTGTGTGCTAAAACAAAGAAAACGTTTAAATGCATGTGCAGAATAAGTGGTCTAAATAAAGTTTTTAAAATACATTAAAAAAAATAAAAAATAAAATGAACACTTAAGAATGAGTGATGACAATAAGAACACATAAATTTAGGTTCTACAATGGTGTCAGATATAATCAGTAAAGTCAAGATGTTTGTGGGAAACTCAATCACAATGACAAAATACAAGATTAGCAAATTTACATTTTCTTTGTAGTTATTTAAAAGGTATTGTTCCCTTTTCAGAACGTTTTAAATGACATTTTGGAATTTATCAAATAAATTTACTATCATCATATATATAATTAACAACTTAAAACTTTGTAAACGAAAAGTACACTAAAATTAGTGGTGTATCAAAACTCGATAATTTTATTCCGGTCAATATAGGAACAAGTCAGAATCATCATCATAAAAAATAAAATAAAAAAACAACAACAACTACTTGGAATTTTTTTTTTTCTTCTTTTCCTTCTCTTCTCTCTCTCTCTCTCTCTCTCTCTATATATATATATATATATATATATATATATATATATATATATATATATATATATATATATATATATATATATATATATATATATATATATATATATATATATATATATATATATATATTCCTTATTTATCCTTATATACACGATGGAAGTCTTTCCAACATTCATCACAATCACCTATGGCTGGTACAGCTGTATGGTTTGTGGCAAAAAGAAGAGTAACTAATAGTTTTTACTCTTTATTCTATGTACAGGCCCAGTTGGTTCAGTTGGGCCTGTAACCGCATAAACCGAAAATGGCATATGCCCAAGAAAAAGTCCAATGTGTATTATGGTATCATGAGACCGGGTCACCGATTATTGAGCAGCAAAATTTTAGGTGGGAATATGCACGAACATCATCGGATTACAAGAGCATCATTGCATGGTATACCAAGATTAAGGAGACCGATAATGTGCTGTGCTGTCATGTCCCGTCCACGAACAGGACGACCATCCGTTATGGGGCGACTGTTTAGGCTGTGCATCAAGCACTGTACAAAGCCCTTACATATCCACAGTATTCCTCGATCCACAAAACAAAACACTTTACACAGGCAGCTCAACTTTCATGCTTATAAGCTCCAGACTGTGCAAGCTATGCATCCAAATGATAGTCAAAGATTTTTTTTGGTTCCTTTTTCGCATATATAAAGTAAAATTACTTTATGTGGTCTTTCATTTGCCACAAATCATTCACCTGTATCAGTAATAGTTCGTCTGTAATGTTTGGGAGACTTTATGGCCACCCTGTAAATTAAATGACACGGTTTTAATAAGGATAAATTAGAATATATGGAGTGTTTTACTGGTAGTGACAACGGTGACAACGTTGATGACATTTTAAAAAATTTCAGTGAAACCATTTGATAAAGTATACCATGCTTGGCTTAGGAAAAGATTATTGCAGTATGGTATGCGTGGAAAGCTTTTTAACTGGTTAAAAAATTGTTTGAAAAACAATGGGACAATGTATATTATTTAATAGTGACAAATCATCATGAGACATGATAAAAAGTAATATTCTTCAAGGTTCTGTGCTTAGTACGCCTTTTTTTTTTTAGTCTATATATAAATGATTTGGATGAGGGAATAAAAAGGTTTAAGTTTGCTAATGATACTTATTGGCTATCTCTCTTGGGAATCTTGAGGTCATATTAAAGTTTGGTTGGACTGACGAGTTGCAAATGACAAAAGTGCAAAGTTCTTTCAATATTGACAACTTAGTTTTAATTATGACAGAAATAAAAAATACCTGAAAAAAAATCAGAACTGATTTTATTAAAAGCAATTTGATAGTGCTGGGACAATATTTGGAATCTAGAAAAAGAGCTAATCAGCACGCTAAATAATAGCTAAGTTACGCAATTAAGTGAACAGTGTAAAGAGATATGACCCTTTACTGCTTCAGGCAGTACGATGTAGAGTTACAACAATGTGATTATAAAAAGTTTTAATATGAGACCGAACTCCCTAAACATGTTTTCTACTGAAAGACTTTTTTTTTTTGAAATAGAATTCAGGTTTCAATAACTTTTTCTTCTCTTAATTCTACTGATGTTCATTAAGTTATTCACATCAAACCATGTGAGGAGAACTAGGGGCCACAATGGGAAAATAGAAACAAGTAGTTCGTAAGAATTTGAGGAAATATTTCTCCTGCATCGATCAGTTAATATTAGAAATGGTTGGCCGATAACCTTTTCTGATAGTTAGAATAAATGTTTACATGTAACTATACATTTTAAGAAATATTTTTCAAATATAAAAGGTATTTTAGTTTTCGCTGGAACAGGATCCGGAATGAAAATCTGAAATTCCGATTAGACTAGAATTATATACACTTTTCCCTACAAAATAGGAAATTTTAAGAACTTCTCTTTTATAAAAAGATCTACCTACTATTAATTATAATGCAAATAATATTTACAATTAATTGTTTAGTTAAAAACTTATAAATATGATAAATTCACTCTAAATCAGTGCACATAGTGTTGTAAGGCAACTTCCATTTAAACAAATGTTAAGAACTAAAATTAAAAGAAAAAAACTGTTTTGACCCAATATGAACTTAATGGAAAAGACAGACAGAAGATCACAGACAGATAAACATTTTATTTTAAAAATAAATACTTTAATTTTGCAAAATGGTATTGGTATAAACTGTGATAAATCAAAGATAAAAGCAAAAGATATTTCAAGTATACGTATGTTTAATTCACACCAGTGCAAAATATTTTTTTAAGAGTCTTATGTATCTAAAACTGCAAACGTTGTACACTAGTAACGTATATACATTTAACTATTAATAACTTGTCATCTGTCTTTATATATATATATATATATATATATATATATATATATATATATATATATATATATATATATATATATATATATATATATATATATATATATATATATATATATATATATATATATATATATATATATATATATATATATATGAAGAAATGACTGTGCATCTTTTAAACATATAAAATAATACATAAATTTCTTTGAAAAAAAAAAAGAATTTTTTTTTTTTTTTTTTTTTTTACCACGCACAGGCAAAGCCCTATTCAAGGAGGGGGTGTTAGAAGAATAAAAATGAAGTAAAAGAGTACAAAATACAAAAAATAAAAACCACCCCTTCAGGTCCCACCTAACGCAAATTTCTTAGGTGAGCGAAGACGCGGGCTTTAAAGAAATTGAGATTAAATTCGGCAGGAAACACAGAAGATGGAAGAGAATTTTGCAAAACAGAGATGGCAGGAAAGAAGGAGGCACCACAGAGGACAAGCCTGGAGTTGCCTATGTCCACGCAAAATTGATGAGCGGACATTGCACTCCTTGTGCTGCGAGGACGCCGTAAAGGTGGAGCAAAAATTTAATTCAAAAGAATTAAAAACTGATAATTTGTATTACTAGGAATTATTTCTTTTTTTATTCTAATCACCACACTACCATCCTCCACTTGAGGTAGCGTCAGTTGTAGATTTCTATTATTTACCTTTCTCCATTTAACTCTGGGAATCTTTCTGATACACCATTTTCAGTTAGAAACTCCTCCTCCTCCTCTTTCTATCATCATTGACAGGCTCTTTTCATTCAGTTAAGCATATTTACCAAACAATCTCGGTATCTTTTGTTTATATTTACTCCTACTCTCGTCTAATCAGGATTACAAATTTCTTTATTTCAAATATCCCAAGTCTTTCAGTTTCAAAACCAACATTTTTTCAATACACAGTAAAAATAAATTCAAATAGCTTTTAAGGAACAGGATTATATTTAATTGAAAAAAGTAATTCATGTTTACAAAATTGCAACATTTTACCTATAAGGTATTAAAAGATAAGTAATTTACATCTACGTACAAATTTAGAAAATTCACAAATACCATAAACCTTTTTAAGCTATTTTAACATAAAATATATCTCTCCACCAGAATAACTCCTGCTCTCAAATACCAATTTTAAAATCTTAGTAAATTGAGATGAAGAAGTATACATAGATACAGTATACACAGGAAAAAAAAAAATTAGTTAATATATTCAATAGGCTATTCAGCCTAATATGTTATGCAAGAATATCTAAAAAGAAGTTTTATATTTTGAAAGTCTTTAACATTCAAAATTAGTAAGAAAGTACAATCAAGTGACAAAATGATTGAACAGATTAAAAAAAAAAATATTAGTAAAAAAGTTCAACACACATTTCAACAAATTAGTATTTATTACTACATATTTTCAGTTTCAAATATTCATTATTACATTTATGGGAATAAATGATCAGATGTATAATTAAATATCTGAAAATAACATTTATAATATCAAGCTTTCCGGATTTCAGGAAGAGTTAGGCTTTAGTACTCGTATATATACTGTATTTAAAAAAAGTAAATAAATTAATAAAAAATAAAAACAAATAGCCTAAATACTTTTTACTTCTCATCTTAAACAAATTTAAGATCTAACCCTCAATATAATAATAATAATTACAGCTTGCACTTATAAATAATTTACCTTTATGTTATGAAATACAGATAATAATGTTTATAATAGATATGGTATATCTTAAATATCTTTCACCCTCTTCAGCTTCTTTAGCTACCCAGATTAATATTACATAGAAAATTTCACAATAGTATTAGTTTAATATTACAATTTAATGAATGTTAATAACAAAGCTATTTTTCAGCACTTTTGCTTCATACCTTCATTTGCAAAATAGCTCTTATATATCACCTGAATTTAAAAAGAGTAAATCAGTAATGTTCTCCTTAAGTTCAAGATTAACTGAAAAGTATTCACCACCTCTCTATAATCCTAGAATAATGGTTGCAACGTTATATATATATATATATATATATATATATATATATATATATATATATATATATATATATATATATATATATATATATATATATATATATATATATATATATATATATATATATATATATATATATATATATATATATATAGTGCAGTCACAATCAAAATTAATATAAATGACCATCATTGGGCATTTGGAGGGTAAGCTTTTATTAGTATATTCTTTTGCTTTCCAGGACCCAAAGGTCTATCTAAAGGTAATAAAAGTGTTTTCAGCTCTACATAGGAGTATCTACAGACAGGCTGGCCAAGTAGGCATGCTATTTATTACACTCCATGTAATACTTAATATTTATACAATCACATATTTTTTTTTTAACAACTTCAAAAATTGATGACAACACATATAGCTTTGAGAGGTCCCACAGAAGTTTCCAAAGATATTCCTTTATCCATTCCTTCCCCTATCACCACTAAGGAGTTGGCAGCTTCTGATAATAGGGTTGGTGCGACTACAGTTTTATCAACTTGTTCTGAGACATTTTTTTTTTTTTTCATTAAACTTTGGCAAAATTTGCACTATTTTATTTTCCACATTGCTGAACATCTTTCTCCTCTAGACCTCACCTCTTGTTATTTACAGAAACTCAGGTGTTTCAGAGCTCCAATAGTAAATCCTATTGTATCTTTTTATTTTCTCTATACTTAATTTTCAGCAAATTGCAAATGTTGCACACATGTGAACATAGTTCTCATGTTTCTGATTTGCAGTCTTTGAATTTTCTACCATAATAAAGGTGTTTCATTTTATCATCTCCAATTTTAGAATGCTTTTCCGATTTTTCATTTACAAAAAAAAAAAAAAAAAAAAAAAAAAAAAAAAAAAAAAAAAAAAAAAAAAAAAAAAAAAAAAGTCAAAAAAAATATATATTTGTCATTGCATTGGGCTTAACCCTGGTTATTAAATTTCAACTAAGGTCTTTTTGGGGAAACCATTTGAGCTGATTGAAGGAATTACTATTGTCTTAAATCTCTAGAATCTAATGCAACTTTTATTTCATCCTATAATCATGCTACATCTATTCTCTATGACAAAAACTTTTTTCTCCTTCAAAAATGCAATAGTGTTTTTGGTTCATTTTCTTCATGCTCTCTTGGACATTTCAGACATTTTGCAAAAAATGTCCAATTTCAACTACAACTTTCTCTTCCTCCACCTATGTGTGTGTTTTTTTTTTTTTAAGTGAAATCCACTGCCGTCTTACTTTATATAAATATGGATTCTTTCCTCATATATTTGCTGCCAATCCAATTTAAAGCAATCCCAGAACTATTCCTCTTCCTCCATCTCATTAATACAAAATCTTTAACTGCTCTGTATAATATTAATAGTATCTCTACTATGGTTCTTAAAATTTGTGCTTCTAAGTTTTAACCCTACCCATGGTAAACTATTCTGTCTTTGACAATCAACTTCATCTTTCTTTTTGCTGGAAGAATTCACTCATTCATAGTTAAAGAAATATAATCCTCTCTTGATACTTTAACTTTAATCTTTTTGCTTTAACCAGTTCTCTACAAAGTTTTCGAATCTATACTTAATAGGAAGATTTAGAAACATTGTAAGTCTTTAATTTGTGGTTTCACTCATTCCATCTAGTAATTTGCTTTTGACAAGGGAGACAAAACATGATCGGCTCATGTAGTTTAATACTTATATCAATTTCCCTTTCCAAGAATTAGTGAAGTTTATCCTTACTTTTTAAGTTACTTTTAAAATGAAACCTACTTTATTAAAATGAAATACTAACCTCATTAAGTATTGACGAAATTCCTTACTTTTCAGGTGATCTACACCTTTCTTGACAAGACCTCCAATCATCTTTATTGTTTAAATAGTTTAACTATTTAATACTAAATAAGAAAAGATATAATACAACTTGAGAGTAAAATTGAGTAGTTTTCAATATTTAAAAAACATTTTGATTACAAGTATTTAATGGTTTCTAAAACAAATGGTATGACTGGAATATTCTGACCTGAAACAATTTATATATATATATATATATATATATATATATATATATATATATATATATATATATATATATATATATATATATATATATATATATATATATATATATATATATATATATATATATATATATATACTGTACATTACATCAATGCTTTTGCTTTCATTATTTCTTTCACTCCAGTACTAGGATCAGGATTAAATAGGCATAAGTCTACCTTGGGTTTTTATGGTGGAGGATTTAATTCAGGAATCCGAAAGTTGTAAGGGTTATTTGTCTATCTGTATCACTCAATGGTAGGAAAGGTGGTGTTGCAGCTTATATATCTGAAAAACTATTAAATTTGTTAAGTGACCAGAATTATTTACATATTTTCTGAACAATGACCCATTTTAAACCATGCTAATTTTAATATATATATATATATATATATATATATATATATATATATATATATATATATATATATATATATATATATATATATATATACGTATATATATATATATATATATATATATATATATATATATATATATACTATATATATTAGAGATGGGCTGGATAGCAAATTTGCTGGATAACTTGAAACTAGATATCCAGCAATTTTCAAAAACTGGATTCCAGATATTAATTTAAATTCACATTAATTACTAATTTAAATAGGATATATATATATATATATATATATATATATATATATATATATATATATATATATATATATATATATATATATATATATATAGTATGATCTAGCAAGGCAACAAGTTTTGAAAAGTTTAATTATTATACAATAAATTTTCAAATGTACAACTGTGAACCAATATACATTTCCTGGCTCATCTGCAAACAGCATTTCTTACTTTCCTAAGTTCATTTCATTTTTCTTCAACATTCAGGATACGCCAAATTGTGCAAATGTAAATGAATGAATTTATTTCTTAGCAATATATCTTTTATAAGGCCCCTCATATATATATATATATATATATATATATATATATATATATATATATATATATATATATATATATATATATATATATATATATATATATATATATATATATATATATATATATATATATATATATATATATACTTTATTTCATATTTCATCTTCACAGTTTCAATATATTGAGAAAAATTTTAACCTTTTTTTTTTTTTTTTTTTTTTTTGCTATAAAGTAGCTAAAAATTTCTGAACGATTCCCTCTGATACCGGATCTAGCAACCTGGCAGTGCAAAGCCAAATGATATTACACCATGAAAGTAGTATTATGTGTTATTAAATTTTGGTAATTACTACTCTAATTTTTTTTTTAGTTTTAGTTTACAAATGATTTTCTGTGGCCCTGCAATTAAAAAAAAAAAAAAAAAAAACTTTAGATGAATTCATCTGTGTAGTTTTGATATACAAAGAAAAAAAGTGACCACAGCAAATGACACATTTGCCATTTTCTTTTGCCCAGATCATCTGGTAAGAGCTGATAAACCACTTCACGGTTTCCTCTTAGAAATGAAATAAAAGTAGTAACAATGAATTATTTGCACCTCATATGAAGGCTACTGTATACTAATGATAGTATCAATGACTACCCATGAAATCTATTACTGTGCCAACAATGGTACCTACTTACTCCAGGTTGGTGGACTCATTAGAAACTAAGAGTTTCTTCCAGTCCCAGGTCTTCTAAACATAGTGCCTGTCTTAAATCAAAAACTATACTGTTGCACCGTAACCCTGAGATATTTTATCAATGCCTGATGCATCCCAACATGAAATTTAAGATGAACAATAACCCTACCAGTAAGAACCTAAAGAAGGTATCCCAATTCCCAGCCCTTGCAAAGAAAGACGTACTTCCTCCCTTACTACTCTGAGGAGTTGTGGGGGGAGACCATAGACAAATATCTATGGAGGGAGGTCATTTTTTTTCTACATAGTTATTAGCAGTGTTGCCAGATGGAGTAGACCGGATTTACCTACATAATCGCCAAAAAATATTACATTCCAGTCCAGCATTTGCCAACCGAGACCACAGAAGCTTTGAGGGAGTCCTCAAGAAAAGAAAAAGAAAAGTTTTTTTTTATGGGGTCCATGATAAAATATTATAAATAAAGTATTTTGTTAAATAAAAATAATAAAATAAACTAATATCATAGAAAGTACAGAAATTCGCAGTTAGAAGATATTAGTATTTTCTCGAACCTTTCTCGAACGCCAAAAAAATTTCTGTTTATAGAAAATTCTCGAAGGGAAAACATTATTTAAGCACCAACTCATCTAGAAAGAGTCAGTCAGTTAGAGATAGTCATTTCATGCTATAGTGCATAATAGGCATCATCGTGGTGAAATCTATTGTTTGTTTTATTGAACATTATTGTTCAACACTTTATTTTATTTTTATTATTTTCAACATTAAACATTTGTGGG
>SEYY01001151.1:293587-296087 GCA_009176605.1 Armadillidium nasatum | reverse complement strand
TATATATATATATAACCGAGGGGATTCACTCTGGTATGGAGGCGTATATTTCATATTTTTTCCTTCAACTAAACCACCAAACATTGGTTTAACTCTGTACTTGTTCTCGCCCTATCCGCCGCAGGGATGTTGCCTTCAGAGATTACCGTCATATTCAAACTGCAGAAACTCACGCAAATTATAAATTTCATCCTGGAATTGTGCAAAATCTATACTCCTTAACACCAAAAACTATTTTCTTCTTAGAAAAAGCAATAATCTTTCTGGTTCCTCATTTGCCAAAAAATGTCAACTCTAACTTTGCTTCTTATTCTTTCCCTCCTCTTATATCTTCCGACGTCACAACTGCCGTTTTGTCTTCTTCTAAACTCTAAAGTTGAACTTCTTCGCACAAACTTTTGACTCTAATTCAACTTTAGACGATTCCGAAGCTATTCCTCCTCCTTCAACCCCCTCCAACTCCTTTATGCCTAATAATATAATTTCTTCTAAATATGTTATTTCTGATCTCTCTAAGATTAACACTAAGAAGGTGTGTGGTCCTGATGGTATATCTGAATCGTCTCCTAAAACTTGTGGTTTCGAGCTTTGCACTCTGCCTCGGTAAACTATTTTGTCTTTGTCTCTCTATTTCGACCTTCCTTTCTTGCTGGAAACGTGCGCTCATTCAGCCTGTTCAGAAGTAGGGAAACCCCTCTCAACCCTCTACAATATCGTTCTCGTTCTTTCTAAGTTTTCGAATTTATTTTTGACAAGAAGATTTGAAAGCACCTCTTGAAAGGTACTACACATACAGCTCTTCTCGAAAAGGTGGAGTCTAGGCCATTTCGTCTGATAAACTCTTTTTGCCCTTACTAACTCTCCAATTTCTTTCTGCCCGTCGAATTGTTGCGTCACTCTCTCTATACTATCACTTTTACAACATACACTGATCTTCCGAATTCTCATGTCACTTCTACTCTAATAAGAACTTTCTATACAGTATCACAGATAATATATATATATATATATATATATATATATATATATATATATATATATATATATATATATATATATATATATATATATATATATATATATATGCCAAAAAATAAAAATTTTTTTTTTTTTTAAG
The DNA here is from genome assembly GCA_009176605.1 of Armadillidium nasatum. NCBI lineage: Eukaryota > Metazoa > Arthropoda > Malacostraca > Isopoda > Armadillidiidae > Armadillidium > Armadillidium nasatum. The sequence goes on along the minus strand of SEYY01001151.1, from coordinate 294,970 downwards.
GCCCATTCTTTAAGAAAAAAAATTGAAAATTTTGTTTCAAATCTGAATACTAATGTTCATATATATATATATATATATATATATATATATAATATATATATATATATATATATATATATATATATATATATATATATATATATATATATATATATATATATATATATATATATATATATATATATATATTTGAAACCACATAACCCGTGGAGTGAAATTTTCAAAATTTCTAATCTGCTATTGGGGATTCGAACCCTGACCTTTACTATGGTAAGTCAAAGCGCTAACCACCACACCACGAAGGTACAAAAGGAAATCTCATTTGAGAAAGCTCATGAACAACCGACATGTAGACAATCTCAAAGGACCTCCCCAACCTCGCCCGGATATGGGGCATATATATATATATATATATATATATATATATATATATATATATATATATATATATATATATATATATATATATATATATATATATATATATATATATATATATATATATATATATATATATAGTATATTATAAAAGATTTATTTAAATATAATATCTCCTTTTTAACTTTCACGTACTGAAAAGAGTTTACCATTACTTACTTCTCAAGGGCGATCATCTGTTGCTTCTGATGTTGGTAGTGAAACATGTGAGCAGACTGAGCGAGCTTTCTATCCGCAGCAGCAGGTGGAAAAATCCTTACAAGGGCCTGTCACCCCATAAGCAGGGTATTCCGTATCAGCTGCGTCGCGTTTACTCTTATGCAGCCTGGAATCAATATATATATATATATATATATATATATATATATATATATATATATATATATATATATATATATATATATATATATATATATATATATATAAAAAACAACGATGCACGAACCATATCAAAATAAAAAAAAGTATTTATTTTGGAGGAGTCTGATGAGGACGCATTTGCGTCGAAAGGCCTAACTCAATTTTTATTTTTTTCATTTTAATAATTTTTATTATATATATAATATATATATATATATATATATATATATATATATATATATATATATATAATATATATATATATATATATATATATATATATATTTGTGCGTCTATATGCATTATTGATATAGACTTAAAATGAAGAAGAACTCTCAATTCGAGTTGCACTTAAAAGGGTTGAGATGTTCTTTTAAATCTTTACGAATCTGACTTTGACTTTACAACTTTGATTTTCCACTTATCAACTTTGACTTGACTCTATTTGATTCGAGTCTAGCTCAAGTGGAAACTTTGTGATGGTGTCTTTGGGATTGAGATGTTATGTAAAGGAATGACTCATGCTGGATAAACTAAAATCAATGAATGATTAGGATAAAAATATATAAAATATCCTTGAGGAAG
>SEYY01001151.1:247500-250000 GCA_009176605.1 Armadillidium nasatum | reverse complement strand
ATATATATATATATATATATATATATATATATATATATATATATATATATATATTATATATATATATATATATATATTATATATATATATATATATATATATATATATATATATATATATATATATATATATATATATATATATATATATATATATCTTCGGAAGGGTTTTCACCCTGTCAGTGGAACCGGAATCTTTCTCCATCTGCTCTTAAGAGTCCCTCTCCAAGAGAGTCTAAAAGATGTTTTTCGGCTCGTTTGTTTCAATGCTTTCTTGTCCTTGAGTTTTATTTAAACTCCCTTCCAGGGTTTTAATCCTTTCAGTTGGACTAGTATCGTTTTCCATCTAATCTCTAAGCACTCTTACCTAGAGCTCTCCAGAAGATAATGCTTCTCTTATATATGGATTTTCAAATACTATATATATATATATATATATTATATATATATATATATATATATATATATATATATATATATATATATATATATATATATATATATATATATATATATATATATATATATATATATATAATATATATTATATATATATATATATATATATATATATATATATATATATATATATATATATATATATATAATATATATATATATATATATATATATATGTATATATATATATATAATATATATATATATATATATATATATATATATATATATATATATATATATATATATATATATATATATATCGTAATTAGCACACTTACTTGAGATAACAAATTCCTGCCCCAACGACAGCACACACTGCAACAGCTGTACAGCCCGAAACCAAAGCTGAAATTATATATATATATATATTATATATATATATATATATATATATATATATATATATATATATATATATATATATATATATATATATATATATATATATATATATATATATATATATATATATATATATATATATATATATATATATATATATATATATATATATATATATATATATATATATATATATATATATATATATATATATATATATATATATATATATATATATATATATATATATACTATATATATATATATATATATATGAGGTATTTGAACATTCATGGAAGGAGATTATAAATGATGAAGATAATCTTCACGTACCTACGAAATAGAAGTCCGAAATGGCCCCAGTGCCCTCTGGTGGCTGAACGAAGAACTCCGGAACCTGAGCCTGGTGTCTCGACTCTTGCAGGAAGTTAACCGACTCCGAATTCGATTTAGAATCTGCAATATAATAATAATAATAATAATAATAATAATAATAATAATAATAATAATAATAATAATAATAATAATAATAATAATAATAATAATAATAATAATAATAATAATATAATAATAATAATAATAATAATAATATAATAATAATAATAATAATAATAATATATAATAATAATAATAATAAATAATAATAATAATAATAATAATAATAATAATAATAATAATAATAATAATAATAATAATAATAATAATAATATAATAATAATAATAATAATAATAATAATAATAATAATAATAATAATAATAATAATAATAAGCCTTAGAATTAAGTAGTTACAATAATTTACCAGGAGATTTTAATTTTGGTAGTGAAAAGAAGTACAAAAACAAAATCCCTTAATTTTATAATGTATTCAATTTAAAATTTGATATATATATATATATATATATATATATATATATATATATATATATATATATATATATATATATATATATATATATATATATATATATATATATATATATATATATATATATATATATATATATATATATATATATATATATATATATATATATATATATATATATATATATATATATATATATATATATATATATATATATATATATATATATATATATATATATATATATATATATATATTTATCACCAAATTAAGCTTTCTGTTCATTATTTGCAACATATGTTTGGAAAATAAAATATAGATTAAGTAAATATTTTCCACCAATCAGAATTTTTTTTGTTTGCTTGTTATAACATTTTTGTAACCTTCGTTTTGTTAATTAATATTGAAAACTTTGTTATATTGGGCTTGAAAGCTAATTACTCTGTAAAAGCTCTGTTTAGTTGTTTATTTGTTTTGAAAAATTTTCCAAAAGCTCCTTTTTAATAATTTTCTAATAAAAAAGTATAAAAAATTCAATTATAAAAAAAAAAAAAAAAAAAAAAAAAAAAAAAAAAAAAAAAAAAAAAAAAAAAAAAAAAAAAAAAAAAAAAAAAAAAAAAAAAAAAAAAATTATAAAATGCAAAACAAAATATAAAATAAATAAAAATGTTACTCTATAAATAAATAGGAAAACGAATTTTACAAAGAATGAAATTTCATGGCTAACTTAAAATATTTTAATACAAATAAAATTCGACAAAATAACCCCTTTATTTTCTAAATAAAATATAATACATAACTATTGAATAAAAATTAAATCTTTTATTATAA
>SEYY01001151.1:235000-237500 GCA_009176605.1 Armadillidium nasatum | reverse complement strand
AGCATACTTTAGTTTATGTTTTACTTAGGTCGCAAAAAAAAAAAAAATGAAATTAATGTTCAAGTAAAAGGAACAAAATTCTTTGTTGATAACTAAAGACATTTGCCGCGTAGTTAGATAATTTTATATCCCTTTAAGAACATATGTTTCTGAGTATACTTACGGTTCAGTTCAATGTTTTCTGTAAAAATGGAGAAAATCGGAATAGAAGTCCTAACCTAATAGAATTATCATAAATAAATTAAAAATTAAAATAAACTGCAATTTAAATAAAAAAATTAAAAGAAAGACAACTAATAAGTTTGATTTCTCCTAAAAAATCAAATTCCAGTTTTTTTTCTTTTTTCACGATTTTTGAAAATCCTAACAAAAATGAGAAGAGTTTCTTTACACACACAAACACATACACACAAAAAGCCGAAATACAGTATAAGGAGGAATAAAAAATAAAATTTTCCAAAATTTTTATTCATACCACCACTTAATCTTTTGTTGTTCCCATAACACACGAATATTATTATGAACACCACTACTTGAATTTGTTTTCCCTAAACCACTTCATTTATCTTTACTCCTCATTATTATTCATTATTATTCTCAAATCACTTGGCTTATTGACGTCTTACACTACTTGTCTTATTGACGTTCCCCATCCACATGAATTATTACTTATTCTCCCAGCACTTGACTTATTATTTGTTTACACTTTATATATATATATATATATATATATATATATATATATATATATATATATATATATATATATATATATATATATATATATATATATATATATATATATATATATATATATATATATATATTTATAATTCTACACAATTATACCGTAGATTTTTATTTCTTTAAATGTATAATATTAACTATTATTTATAGTGCGAATTAATTTATTTATATATTTCTCCATAAATTAATTTATATATAATTTTATATATTTAATTATTTATAAAACTTTTCATGATAATTGTAATCATAATTATTTTCCTTTCAAGTGCATAAAGTATTGAAATTTTTAAAAGAAATAATAATAATAATAATAATAAAAACAACGTCAATAAATAACTTTAAAAATAAAAATCCAATTAAATTAATAAGCAAATGAAGAAGATTAAATAAATAAATGATAATTGTTTTGCAACTCGAATTATTATTATTATTATTATTATTATTATTATTATTATTATTATTATTATTATTATTATTATTATTATTATTATTATTATTATTATTATTATTATTATTATTATTATTATTATTATTATTATTATTATTATTATTATTATTAAAATTGTTACAGTATTTAAAATATATTTTAAAATTATAAAAAAACATGTTACAAAAATAAAAAAAAACTGATTTTAAACCGACATTTGTAGCTACAAAAAAGGAAAAAAAATAATGAAATAAATAAAAATAATTAAATAAAAAATAATTAGCTAAATTAATAAACTAATAAAATAAATTTAAATCCAATATATGCTGAAAAATATTGCTGACGTTTGCAAGTTTTTACTGTTAAATTTACTTAAAAAATCATTTCTTTTGGTTAACTTTTACCTTTCTACCATAATTATCCATACATACAATAAATAGACAACACTACAACATTTTTAGTTTTAAATAGTAATAAGAGACAATCAATATCAATTTATAATTAAGGAGTAATAATAATGATAATAGTAATAATAGTGATAATAATAATAATAATAATAATAATAATAATAATAATAATAATAATAATAATAATAATAATAATAATAATAATATATAATAATAATAATAATAATAATAATAATTAATAATAATAATAATAATGATATTAATAAAAATGATAATATAATAATAACTAAAACAGTAATAATAATAATACCAATACTAAAAATATATAATAATAATAATAATAATAATAATAATAATAATAATAATAATAATAATAATAATAATAATAATAACAATAATATAATAATAATAATAATAATAATAAAATAATAATAATAATAATAATAATAATAATAATAATAATAATAATAATAATAATAATAATAATAATAATAATAATAATAATAATAATAATATAATAATAATAATAATAATAATAATAATAATAATAATAATAATAATAATAATAATAATAATAATAATAATAATAAAAATATTAATAATAATAATAGCATAATTTTCAACATAGATTCTCTTTAAAGTTAATACTATAATTACTACATAAAGAAAAGGAAGATTGATATAAAGAGAAAGAGTGTGAGATCTCTCGTTTTAGTATAACAAAAGTTGAAAAAAAGAATGAGTAAAAATTAGATTTTAAATTGAAATGAAAAAAGAAGAATAGAAAGTTTTAGATCTCAAGGCCAGCAAACAAAGTTCATTTACATTGTGTTTCAAGCCTTAGAGATAAAAAAAAGATCAAGCTGAGTTTATTGATATAAGCGCAAAATTTATAGCAAGAATCTATTGTATATAGAAG
>SEYY01001151.1:225000-230000 GCA_009176605.1 Armadillidium nasatum | reverse complement strand
AATAAAAGAGTATGAGATGCTTAAAAGCATCGGGAAACATCCCTGTCTGCAGGAAAGGAATATGTCACACGATTTTCGAAGATGAAATAGAAACTATTTGAAAGAAAAATAGATAGGATTAAGTAAAGAGAAGCAGTTGGTCCAAATGAAGGGAGCATGAAAGGTCAAAGACATATGCTGAGCTATGTCAAAAGCCATAAATATATAAATCCAGTTTCTCTACACAAGACTCTCCACAGTCCTAATTAAGGGAAAAAAATTTCAAATCATTGTACGTAAAATATAAAATAATTTTAAGATTCCAAATTTATTTCATTAAAATCAAAATGTTTTTTTTTCTTTTCGGTCAATTGTAATTAATTAATCAAAAAATGGAGAGCAATGCTGTCAAAATGGAATTTATTGTTTATTGTACTCTGCTCACGGGAACTTGGTGAGACGGGATACTTTTACTCTCAGATAGCGCTCGAACACTTTCAAAATCCTATTCCCAGCTCACACTTACAAACCCGAGAAAGGGATTTTTTATTTTTTATTTTTTTGTTAAAAAAAAAAGAACATTTCATTTCGAGATTAAAAGGAGATTAAAATTTTGTTTCGTAAATCCTTTATTTCAATTACTGCAGATTGCATTAAAACAAAATCTCTCCCAGATTAGTATATATATATATATATATATATATATATATATATATATATATATATATATATATATATATATATATATATATATATATATATATATATATATATATATATATATATATATATATATATATATATATATATATATATATATATATATATATATATATATATATATATATATATATATATGGGTCCTATGACATAATCATCCACCCTATCAACCCATTTCAAAAAAGAAAAAAAAATTAGGAGGAAAAACTTTTTAAAATGAATAAAAACAATTTAATTTAAATTCATTTAATTATTTAAAAAATTTTTTTTTTTTTTAAGAAAACGGAAGGGATCAAATTGGGTTCAGCAGCTTGAGTGGTACTGGTAGCTGTATGAAAATGAAAAATAAAATTATTGAAAAATAATTCAGAAAATAAAATAAAATAAAATAAAATAAAATTATTTCTTAACAAATATATTTTTTTATAATGTTTAACGAAAAAACAAAGAAATTAACTTGGAAAAGATTTATTGCACCATTCATTTGTTTTTAATTAAAGATTTGAAAGTTACAAGGTACGTCAAGTAAACTAATAAAATTTACACCCACACCTACACTAACACTAACACTAACACTCGTACTCATACTGACACTCGCACACAAACACACACACACAATCACACACACGTATATATATATATATATATATAATATATATATATATATATATATATATATATATATATATATATATATATATATATATATATATATATATATATATATATATATATATATATATATATATATATGTGTGTGAATGTGTGTGTGTGTGTTTCACCTTCGATTTATCAGGATGAAAAACGATTCGTTAAAGTCAAACATCTTAGGAATAATAATAATAATAATAATAATAATAATAATAATAATAATAATAATAATAATAATAATAATAATAATAATAATAATAATAATAATAATAATAATAATAATAATAATAATAATAATAATAATAATAATAATAATAATAATAATAATAATAAAACTGGAGAGAAATTTAGCAGGAAGCTCAAGAATTCAAAAGTTTGAAACATTTTATAATATTAAAATTTTGAGCGTGTTCGCTCATAAATCAGAGTAAAAGATCAATATTGGCTTATTAAGATAGATCTTCCGATTAAATTTTCGTCGTAAAAAGAAGAAGAAGAAGAAGAAGAAGAAGAAGAAGAAGAAGAAGAAGAAGAAGAAGAAGAAGAAGAAGAAGAAGAAGAAGAAGAAGAAGAAGAAGAAGAAGAAGAAGAAGAAGAACAAGAACAACAACAACAACAACAACAACAACAACAACAACAACAACAACAACAACAACAACAACAACAATAATAATAATAATAATAATAATAATAATAATAATAATAATAATAATAATAAAAATAATAGAAGAAGAAGAAGAAAACGAAGAAAAGTAAAAGAAAAAGAAGCACAAGAATAAAAACAACAACAACATCAAAAAGAAGCAACAAGATGATGGTGTAAAAGAAGAAAAATATGAAGATGAAAAGAAATAATTGTTGAGAGATCCTAGTATTTCATTACATATTTAGAACTAAAGACGTATTAATAATAGAATCAGATTTGGGAAACAGTTGGGTTATATATATATATATATATATATATATATATATATATATATATATATATATATATATATATATATATATATATATATATATATAATATATATATATATATATATATATATATATATTATAATTAAGAAATTTTGAATTTGCATATAAATTAAAACAATGATTGTTTTACTCCATTTTTCAAAATGCATCTTTAAAACGTGAGAATATAATAAAAAAAATAATAATAATATATAACAATTATAATAATAATAATAATAATAATAATAATAATAATAATAATAATAATTATAATAAAAATAATGATAATAATATTGATAATAATAATAATAATAATAATAATAATAATAATAATAATAATAATAATAATAATAATAATAATTAATAATAATAATAATAATAATAATAATAATAATAATAATAAATAATAATAATAATAATAATATATAATAATAATAATAATAATAATAATAATAATATAATAATAATAATAATAATAATAATAATAATAATAATAATAATAATAATAATAATAATAATTAAAATAATAATATTGGTTATAAAACGAATAATAATAATAATAATAATAAATAATAATATAATAATAATAATAAAAATAATAAATAATAATAATAATAATAATAATAATAATATAATAATAATAATAATAATAATAATAATTAAAATAAAATAATAATATAAATATTGCTATTATTATTATCATTATCAAATTTTATTATTATTATTATTATTATTATTATTATTATTATTATTATTATTATTATTATTATTATAGGTAGAATTTTTAGAACGGTATTAGTTGAATTTTTGTTATTTGAATTTCTATTTCAAAATAAATTTAAGTTATGTGTTCAAATTATATGAATTTTTATTGCAATTTTTCTCTCTAAAGAGATGACTGAAATTTTAGCCTTTCTTTAAGCATCTGAACTACAGAACAACAGCAGAACTACAGAACTACAGAACTTCAGAACACTGACTAGCAAAGACCTTACAGTCCACTCAACTGTAGTCTGTTAAATAGTCAGTATTCGGAGAAGACACCATAAATACAGCTCCTGGATTAATATTATATTTAGCATTACTTAAATGATTTCATCATTTCTTTGTTCACTAATAATAAAGTATTAAGTCTTGCTATCTATACGCTCATAGAAGAATTTTTTTTAAATTTATATCCAATTTCTTCTTGAATGGTTCGATGTTGTAACTGTTCACTATTTGATAAGAAAGTCTGTTCACATCGTACGTAAAATATTCTTTGCTATGTTTGCTTGAAATAGCATGTAAGATAGTTTGTGTCCGTTGCTACGAGTTAGGTTATTCAAGTTGTACCGAAAGTATTGCTTATAATCAACGTTGTCAAATTTAGAATTTTAAATACGTTTCTATTTATTTAGTTCTCGTAACCGTTGCACATATGAGATTTTTTTTTTTCCAATAATCTTTAATGAGGGACAGTATCGAATGCTTTTTGAAAGTCTAAGTAAATGATATCATAAGATTTGTGGTTATCTACATTGTTAATAGCTTCATTAAAAATTTCTAGCAAATTTGCTAAGCATGATCTATTTTTTCTAAAGTCATGTTGAGATTTATTGAGCAACTCGTGATCTTCAAGATGGGCAACTAATCTACTCGCTAGTATTTCCTCAATAATTTCTGCAACGATAGAAGTTAAAGAAGAAGAAGAAGAAAAAGAAGAAGCACTTGAGCTGTAAACATAGTTTTTATTTCATTTTTTATATGTATTTTATTTATTTACTTTCATTTTAATTCATTTATTTATTATTCTCCTTTTCAGAAAATGTATTTTTGTTTTGAGGTATCTGAACAATTTAGGTATCTGAACTACATGTAACATACTTTAATTACTAATGCTAATTACTAATAATATTAATAATAATAATAATAATAATAATAGTATCCAGTTTTAATCATAATAAAATATTATGATCAGAATTGGCAATTTTCACTAGTTTTAACTAATAATTAGATAATCTTTTACAAATTATCTAATACAACAACTACTAGCACAACTACTACTATTACTACTACTAATAATATTAACAATAATGATAATGATAATAATAATAAAAATAATAAATAATAATAATAATAATAATAAATAATAATAATAATAATAATAATAATAATAATAATAATAATAATAATAATAATATATAATAATAATAATAATAATAATAATAATTTTTATAACACCTTTTCGAAACTACTTGATCTGTCTATCTATCTATCTATCTATCTATCTATCTATCTTTTCCTATATACCTATCTATCTATCTATCTATCTATCTATATATCTATCTATCTATTTTTATTATTATTATTATTATTATTATTATTATTATTATTATTATTATTATTATTATTATTATTATTATTATTTATTATTATTATTATTATTATTATTATTATTATTATTATTATTATCATTATTATTATTATTACTTTTATTATAAATTCAATAGGTGATTTTAACATGTATTATATATTTTCCTCATGTTGAAACTGTCTGACGTCACAAGTACGCATTTAAAAAATCTATACATTGCAAGCGCTCCTTCAACCCTTTAATTACATGCTTTGCAAGTTCCAATTAGCAGAGGTAGCGAACGTGGGAGACAAAGCTTTGCCTTCTTCGCCTTCTAATTCGTCTTATTTGTAAGACA
>SEYY01001151.1:215000-217500 GCA_009176605.1 Armadillidium nasatum | reverse complement strand
GTTAGCCTCCTGTATGGGTATGGAGTATGCGTAGGATATCTGGAGTAGTTACACTAACAAAACTCTCCTTGAAATGGTGGTGTTTAGGACTTTTCATTTTGTAAACTCTTTCTCTCCCACCAACTCTCTTCAGACCCTTTCTGCCTTGTTGAATTGTCGCTGCACTCACTCTACACAATCGGCTTTACAAGGGACACAGATCATCTGAACTTTCCAATCGTATACTTCCTACAGTGATAAAGATTTGTGAGACACATCTTCCTCCCAGTCTCATCTTTTCTTTGTGGAATTCAATGGCCCAAAACTTAATAGCTATACTCAATTTTACAAGTAATCCACTCTTAAAATTTGGAACACTCTTCCTATATCTATTTCTTGACTTTCTTTGACTTGCACACCTTCAAACTTTGAGCATCGGAACACGTCGGCCTTTAATTTGGCTTAGCACTTGATTTTCCCAAAACTCCATTAGAATTCAGTAAGCTTCTTGCATTTAGCTATGGTTTATCCACCAGGATATATATATATATATATATATATATATATATATATATATATATATATATATATATATATATATATATATATATATATATATATATATATATATATATATATATATATATATATATATATATATATATATATATATATATATATATATAATAAAAAAAAAAAATTTATATTCTTCTTCTTTTTATTGTCCTTTACATAAAATTTTTTGTTCTCTCTCTCTCTCTCTCTCTCTCTCTCTCTCTCTCTCTCTCTCTCTCTCTCTCTCTCTTTCTCTTCTACTCTCTTTTTTTTACCAAGAAGAATAAAAAATAGCGAATATATGGAGAAGAATTAAAAACCGAAATATCTTTTCCACATCTTTTTCCAAAAAGCAACACAACACACACACACACGCACACACACACACACACAACACACACACAAGGGCTTTTATAGACTTGCGAGGTGCTTTTATTTAAAGTTTGTGAGGTGCTTTATCAGGTGTGCTTTTAAATTTTGGGAGAGATCGTTTACTGCTAAGTAAAGAGACTTTTTATGGGAAAATCCCAATCGATAGAGATTCAAATGGGTTGACGCAACCTCACACACGACTCCATTTCATTTAGCAAAGAAAGGTATGAGCAAAGGAAACAAATAAAAAAAATACAGACAGGCAAGTAAATAAAAAAGAATTGATAAAATCGGTGAAACAAGCAAACTAACAAACAACACACACACACACACACACACACACGAAAGAAGCAAAAAACATTACGAATTCAGCCTTGAAAGTCTTCCTGTCTTCTATTTGCAACTCTGTTCTCGTTGTTAATCCTTACGCCAACCATACCATCACAAAACAGTCTCTGAGAGAGACCCTTGGAGAAATGTCGCACTGGGAAAAGTATAGGTCCGTCCGTCTGGCATTTGTATATTGCAAACGAGATTCATCAGTGAAGAGTACATTACTCTACTGTGTCATTGTCCAATTTCCAGAGCTGGCCGTCTAGCTGTCATGCGAGCCTCGTGCAGTTTTCTTCAAACTCTACGGTCGAAAATGAGCACATGAAAACGAGCAAATGAGAAAATGAACATTGACTTTACGGAGCAGATTTCTTAGTTAAACGCTCATTTGGAACCAATCTCGCAGAACTACCAGACAAAGAAACCTGTCATTCCTTTCCGAAGAAGCACCTGGACAATCATGAACTTGTCTTCAACAGTTGCTGCCGTTATCCTTGAACCTTGTGGAGGATATGAGACGCTGATTATTGATTGACTCCCGATCTCTCAGCCACATATTTCAGAGAGTGTCCTGTTTCCAAAAGTGTGATCATTCTGATAGCGATTTTCCTTTCTCTTGAGATGTGTCATTCCATTCTTTAAGCACTCCCGCCAAATGAAGACATTGAAACTTCAATTTGTACACATTCGCTTGACTACGGTATCTTTTGGAGATTGATGTACACTCCAACAGAGAATGATCTGAACCTTCAATTTGGAAGGTATGCTTACGAACTGAGCATGGTGTGTACTGCATATTGATTATTTGCTATTATATTGTTTTAAACTTAACTGTGTTGTTCAGTTTGGATTAATAAAAACTCGATACAACCTAAACATAATGGTATTAATTGACCATCTAATTCTAAATTCCATGTACTGCTTTTAATTTTGTCATGAAATTCAAGACAATTACTCTTAAGTATTCTTGAGTTTGAAAAAAACAATAATGAACCGTAATTCTTGTTTTTCTTTTCATTACACTGAATGTACATTTCGTTAAAAACTCGTACTTTTCACTTCGAAATGAAAGGACTTCGAGTATGTAAATTTTAAATGAATTTAGAGAAGGAGAAAAATGAATAACAGGAGAAAGAAATTGGTATCTGAGCAACTGTGAAGGAAATTGATTAAGGAAATTAATATCAAGAAGAAAGAAAAAAGGAGATGGATTAAAGAGGATAAAATAGATTAAAGGGAAAGAGGATTTTGAACGTAGTAA
>SEYY01001151.1:207500-212500 GCA_009176605.1 Armadillidium nasatum | reverse complement strand
AAGAAGAAGAAGAAAGAAGAAGAAGAAGAAGAAGAAGAAGAAGAAGAAGAAGAAGAAGAAGAAGAAGAAGAAGAAGAAGAAGAAGAAGAAGAAGAAGAAGAAGAAGAAGAAGAAGAAGAAGAAGAAGTTTAGCAACAACAACAACAACAAATAAATAAATAAACAAACAAATGAACAAATACATAAACAATAAACAAATAAACAACATTCAGAATATCATGTCAATGACTGTAATTACTCGTTTTTGCAGATGCTTCATGACATGTTTTCGACAAACGTCACTGGCGAGTTCGCCATAAAGAAAGCGGGTCCCGCACAAATACTTTTTCCTCAAGACTCAAATCTTAACACGAATAAATACAGTAAATGAACGGTATAACATAAACTTTACACCACATGAAAAACAAAAATAAATATAAACATAGACAAAACATAACAAAAAGAAACATAACCATGAACATAAACTTTATACCACATGAAAAACAAACATAAACATAAACATAAACATGAACATAAACTTTACACCACATGAAAAAACATAAACATTTACTTTGCATCACAAGAAAAACAAATATAAAAATAAACATAACAAAAACATAAACATGAACATAAACTTTTACACCACATGAAAAACATAAACATAAACTTTACACCACATGAAAAACATAAACACAACTTTACAGCGCATAATTTTCTTTTTTTCAAAAGGGTTTCATGTGTAACTTAAATAATAAGACTCATTATTGCATAGATGTTCTTCATATACAAATATACTCCAAATTTTTCTTAATTTCTTCCTCCAAATTTGGGCGACATTTTCTCCAGCTTTTCTTGTTTAAAACCTTTCCAAAAAGCTTTCAGCCTAATTTTAAGTCTTTCAAATTCCCAAACTTGTTCATTAAGGTAAAAAGCTTTTCCAAATCCTAACTCAGAGTTTTTCATATTCATAAGATAACTTGGCTACACATATGTGCATAATCTTACGAATATGAAATCCACATATGAATGTCTTTTATAGGAATAAAAACATAATCTTATTATATCTTTAATTCGAAAATATCTGCAACTAAGAACACTGAATATATATATATATATATATATATATATATATATATATATATATATATATATATATATATATATATATATATATATATATATATATATATATATATATATATATATATATATATATATATGTAGGGTGGCCCGGGAGGAATCTGACCAAATTTAAGAGTGTATTACAGAAGGCATGTTAAGTGAAAAAGGTTATGTCAACATAGGTCTGATTCTATAAAGGTAGAGAGTTACAGGTTGATGAGGTAACATGAGAAAAAATTAGAAAGAACACTTTTTATTTCACAACAATTACAGTACGAAGCTTCATGATGAAGCTACATGACATGTTCATAATAACTACCCACGGCATGAATACACTATTGTGGGCGATTAGCTACGGAGTTTAAGCATTCTCTAGTATTTGAGGATACAATCGAATTTCATCTGCAGCGTTAAATAACCTCTGTATTAATTCGTTTTTTATTTTTTATTTTTACAGTTTACCACCACTCACGGGCTGAGCCCTTTTCTAGGAGGGGGCTTATTATTAACCATCACTGCATAGACAAGCTCTTTCATCTATCCCCCACGACCGCTACAGCGGTTTGGATATGTTCGATGAAGATACAAACTATGCGGTGTGAATGAGTAGGTGCTCCATCGTGTTGCAGATACATCGCAACTCGGATTGCCAAAGGAACATCTTCCAAAAAAATTGGTAGTTCGCATTCTCGAAAATTCCGACACATTTCCCTAGTAAGACGACCAGTAAGCACACGTGAGCCAATATACTGTTTTCCAATGATATCACACCACATGTTCACAGAAAATCTGCGTTGAAAGTTGCTTTCAACCGTAGCATGAGAATTATTATGAGCCCATACATGAAATATTCCTATTATATTAATACCATCACGAGTAAAGGTCGACTCATCGGTAAATAAAATGCATCTCGGATGTTCGGAATCAACAATAAATCCATCGGCAAAAAGTTTCTCGTTGGCCTTAGTCGTCCTGTTGAAGATTTTGAATTCTTTGTACTTGGTACGGATATAAACCTTCATCGTGCAATGTTCTCCACACAGTAGTGCGAGGGATTCGAATGATTTTTGTGGGTACTAAGTCTGTGACTACGTTGTATCGTCTGAAGGATATCATCTACGTGTTCTAGTAGATTAGTCATCCTTTCTGAATATAGTTGAAAAGATCCAGTTTCATAAAGTCGCCTGTGCGTATCGATAAATACCTGGATAGCGTTGTAGGAAACGTCGATAATATCCCAGTACGAAAGCTCTCGCGTTAACATTATAAAAGCCGTAAATGTAATGTATATCGCTTATAAACGTCAAAGGCATGTGTAAACTAACCTACAAATGATAGTAACAATGACTAACACTGTTTAGCAACCGTATTCAAAGTTCACTCCTTACACTTGTGTTCATTGACAAATGATATTAACTACCACTAACTCAGTTCTACTCCTTACAATTTTGTAACGAAGGTGCACATTTTGTTTACATATTTTTTTCTCGCTAATTAAAGCCATGACTCCCCACCTTTTCCGATTCCCACCTAATGTTGATGCAACTTTTGTTTCTTCAAATAAATTTGGCAAATTCCACCCGGGATACCCATATATATATATATATATATATATATATATATATATATATATATATATATATATATATATATATATATATATATATATATATATATATATATATATATATATATATATATATATATATATATAATTTCAAGTCTGCTATTGGGGATTCGAAATCTGACCTCTAAGCTTGTAAGACAGAAGATTACCTCTGTACCACATTGAGAAAGCACATGAACACCCGCCATGATGACCAACTCAAAGGACACACCCACCTGACTGCGCATGGATACAGGGTACCAGTCAGTTACTCTCCACTTCAACCACAGGCAAAGTACATTAGTAACAAAACCACATAAACCGTGAAGTGAAATTTTACAATTACAAGTCTCCTATTGGGGATTCAAACCCTGACCTATAAGGTGGTAAAACAGTGTGTTATCTGTTACCACAACAGTACAAAAGGAAATCGCATCCAGAAAGCTCAAGAACTCTCTTTTTAATTTGTTTTATTCTAATGTTCTTCCCAAATCAGTAACTTACCAGTTACTCTGTATCCAAGAGTAGTCGGGGGGGGGGGAGGGGGATTCTCTGAGTTGGTCATCATTTTCGGACGTTCATGAGCTTTTTTCATGCGATTTCCTATTGCTTTGTATTGGTACAGAGGTAAAACTGTCTTACCAGCTTAAAGGTCAGGGTTCGAAACCCCAATAGCAGTCTTGAAATTGTAAAATTTCACTCCACGATTTGTGGTTTTATTATTATTATTATTATTATTATTATATTATTATTATTATTATTATTATTATTATTATTATTATTATTACTATTATTATTATTATTATATATATACATATATATATATATATATATATATATATATATATATATATATATATATATATATATATATATATATATATATATATATATATATATATATATATATATATATATATATACAGGTAATGAGGGTAATGATTCTTTATATAATACGTTAATCACTCCACAAAGGATCTTTATCTATGTTTTAACATAAAAGAAGTGTTTACCCTCTTGTGTTTAATACAAAGTTTATTCATAATTTAGAATCTTTCAAGATGGCGTCTTCAAATTTACGTTCTCAAAACTTATATTCAGTTACGATCGTAAAAATATTTTACAACGTTTGATGTCGTTATATATATATATATATATATATATATATATATATATATATATATATATATATATATATATATATATATATATATATATATATATATATATATATATATATATATATATATATATATATACACATCAGTCCTTCACTTCTTCCTTCGTCTCAACATCCAACTCAACATACAATTCAAATTCAAAGTTGACCTTCACCTCAACGTCAACCTACGGATAAATTTCTGAATCAGTCTCCACCTCCAACTCCACCTCAGCCTCCAATTCTGCCTTCGTCTTCACCTCCACCTAAACCTAAACGTTCGCCTAAAATTATGCATCTAATAACAAGCACATAAGCGTATCCCGTAGGGATACGCATATGAGCTTGTTATTGTTATTAATATTATTATTTTTATTATTATAATTAATATTATCATTATTATTATTATTATTATTATTATTATTATTATTATTATTATTATTATTATTATTATTATTATTATTATTATTATTATTATTATTATTATTATTTTTTGATATCATTTTCATTGTTTTTATTTTTGTTGTCGTTAATTTATTGTTACCATTATTAGCTACTATCACTATTACTATTAATTGATATTATTTTGGTATTATTGTTACTAGCTTTTATTATTACTATTATTATTATTTGCTATTACTATATTTATTATTGCTTATTATATTTTATGCATCATATTTGAATATTAATGGTTATTAAAATGTATTGATGAACTATTTATCAGCTAAACACTGGGGTTCAATTGAAACCAATGTGTATCCCCTTAGTAGCCCCTTTTCAGAGTATTGTACAACTAACTAATTATTAATATTGTGTCTAGTAGAATATTACCTACTTAAAAACTGTATTATCTGTAATTATGCCTATGAATAAAATATTGAAATTGAAATTATCATTATTATTACTGTTATTATTATTGTCATTATTATTATTATTATTATTATTATTATTATTATTATTATTATTATTATTATTATTATTATTATTATTATCGTTTTTATTACTATTATTGTTATTTATTATTATTAACTATCATTATTATTGTGTATATTATAGATAATCCTATAATACAAGTTATATCATACACTAACAGTAGTACTATACTATATTTATTATTATTACTGCTGGAGAGGT
>SEYY01001151.1:195000-197500 GCA_009176605.1 Armadillidium nasatum | reverse complement strand
GATATTTTACGCACATTGTTATTCTTACCATTGTTAATTATTATTATTAATCTTATTTATTTATTTTTCCTTACCGACATCTGGTACCAACTTTAAACTATATTCCTTGGGAAAGTAAGCTTCATTACCCATACATTCAGTGGCTAACCACAAACGACCGTTGTCGTTCCTACACTGAATTATTTATTATCCTTCAAATAAAGAACACATACTTCAAAATTATTATTATTATTATTATTATTATTATTATTATTATTATTATTATTATTATTATTATTATTATTATTATTATTATTATTATTATTATTTTTATTTCTATTATTTTTATTATAGCGTGATGACAATTAAACAAAATATCGTACATTAACATTTGAGTTATCATGGTGTTATTTTAATAAATGTTCGAAAATACCGCCATTGACCTCTAAACATTTTCGGCTTCGCCTACAAAGGGCGGCTGTTGCCCTCCTGATTGCTTCATGTCTTCCTTTAATGACTTTTGCTCTGTATACGTCAATTTTGAACCAGCCCCATAAACAATATTCTAGTACTGTGAGGTCTGGAGATCTTGGAGGCCAACTAACTAGACCACCGCGACCAATCCAACGCTCTGGAAACCTTTCGTCCAAATGTTGCTTGACCTGACGAGCGAAATGTGCGGATGCTCCATCATGCTGAAAGTACATATGCATTCGGATGTTTAGAGGAACATCCTCCAATAGTCCTTGTAATTCATTTTGTAAAAATTCGAAATAGTGGTCTCCTGTGAAGCGATTCTCTAAATATGAAAGGTTCAATTAAATACTCATTGACCATAGCACACCACATGAAGCAATCAGGAGAACAACAGCCGCCCTTTGTAGACGAAGCCGAAAATGCTTAGAGGTCAATGGCTGTATTTTCGAACATTTATTAACATAACACTATGATAACTCAAATGTTAATGTACGATATTTTGTTTACCTGTCGTGACGCTAAAAAATGAAAACCAATATAAATCGGATAAGAACATATGTGTTTTTTACATTATTATCCTGTATTTTTTTTTTTTTTTTTTTTTTACAGAACGCCACCACTCACGGGCAGAGCCCTTTTCAAGGAGGGGGCACACACACACATGCACAAAGCTCAATCAAACACACACACACACCTAAGGCACAGCTCTCAGGTGGGCGCAGACGGAAGCCTTGAAGAGTGGAAGATTAAATACAGGAGGAAAAATAAATCATGGTAGAGAGTTCCACAGAATAGAAGTGGCTGGAAAGAAGGAAATACCACAACGAGCTAGCCTAGGATTTCCTACGTCCACACAAAATTGGTGCGAAAGCAGGGCACCCCTTGTGCAACGAGGACGACGCAACGGTGGAGGAATGCGAGAGGCCAATTCCCTCGAGCACCTGCCATTGTAGTACCTGTAGAAAAGAGATAGCGCGCCAACGTCACGTCGCAGAGACAGAGGGTCAAGTGAGTTTGAAAGTAGGGGACAGTTTTTTAATCTCTTAGCTTTTGACTCAACCCTATCCAGAAGAGAGGAGGAGCCGGAGCCCCCCCAAATGTGAGAACAGTACTCCATACAAGGACGAATAAGACCCTTATATATTTGGAGTAACTGCTCAGAAGAAAAAAATTCTCGCAATCTGAACAGGACTCCCAGCTTCTTAGAGGCCGCTTTAGCAACCATTGTGAATATGTGGTTTCCAAGACAGTTTATTGTTTATGTTTAGACCAAGAATGTTAATGTTATTTACAGGTGAGACGGGAGAGCCATCGAAGAGGATAGGAAAGTTAGGAGGTGTTTTTTAAGGGGAAATGTGAAGAAGTTGAGTTTTTAAAGAGTTGAATTTTACAAGGTTGCTATGACCCCACCTGGAAATCCCATCCAGATCGGCAAGAATGGAATCGGAAAGTTGAAGACGAGAAGCAAGTCTAGAAGCAAAAGAGGGAGCAGATTTGAAATGAGTAGAAGAATGCAGAGTTGAATCATCAGCATAAGAGTGAACAGAGTTAGAAGTGCAGTGGAGAAGATCGTTAATGAAAAGTAAGAATAAGGTTGGAGATAAAACAGAACCCTGAGGAACACCACAGTTGACAGAAAAGGAGGAAGAGGTCGCTCCATCTACAACTGCCGAGATGGAACGATCTGAGAGAAAACTAGACAAGAGTAAGCAAAGGGAAGGAGGAAACCCAAAGGAAGGGAGCTTAGAGAGCAGTGACGCCATGCCATACCCGGTCGAAAGCCTTGGATATGTCAAGCGCCACCACACAAGACTCCCCGAAGTCCCTAAGGGCAGAAGACCATAGATCTGTAAGATAGGAAAGTATGTCACCAGTTGACCTCGAGCGACGAAAGCCATACTGGTGATCAGAGAGAAGAGAATGAGACTCCAAATGATCCAGGAAATGAGAGTTGAGGAGAGTTTCAAAAATTTTAGATAGAACACAAGTGAGAGCTATAGGTCGATAGTTAGAAGGGTCAGAACGGCTACCTTTTTTCGGGATC
>SEYY01001151.1:167500-177500 GCA_009176605.1 Armadillidium nasatum | reverse complement strand
AATAATAATAATAACAAAAATTAGTAATAATAGTGCAATAAATGTAATAAAGGAACACTGAATTGCACATCTAGTATAACATATTTAAAAATAAATAGTAAAAATGACAATAAGAACCAGAAATGTAATATTGGAAATCTTAATTTATTTCAAGAAATGTAACAAAACAGATAACCAAAAATATAATAATGTAATAAATTAATGTATTTGTAAAAATACAATAAATTAATAATAATAATGAAATAATACAAGTAATAAAATCATATAAAACAAGTTAAAAAAAAGATGTAACATAAAATTTAAATCTAAAAATGTAAAAATTTAAAATAAAACTATATATTTTAAAAGGAAATATTAATACATAATCGTAAATGAACTAATTACAATAAATTTCAGTAAATGTATGAATGTAAATTTTTTTTTTCACATATTATTACCACTCACGGGCAGATCCCTTTTCAAGGAGGGGAATAATTAAAGGATAAAATAAAACCTACTCTATCCCGAACCTAACATTAGATCTCTCAGGTTTGCGCAGAAAGAGGATTTAATGAAAGGCATGTTAAATACAGCAGGGAAAACAGAAGAAGGTAGAGAGTTCCAGGTGTCTGGAAAGAAGGAGGTACCACAACGTGGAAGCCTAGAATTTGAAAAAGCTCTGACAAAGTTCATGTGCAAGCAAGGCACCCCTTGTGCTGCACTCAAGGACGAAGCAATGGTGATGGAATGCTAGAGGTCAACTTCCTCGAGCACCCGCCGTTGTAGTACCTATAGAAAAGAGAGAGTGCGTCAACGTCACATTGCAGAGAAAGAAAGTCAAGGGAGTTTGAAAGTAGATTACAGTTCATTAGTTTTTTAGCTTTAGATTCAACCTTAACCAAAAGAAGTTTGGAACCGGAACCACCCCAAATGTGAGAACAGTACACCATACAAGGACGGATAAGACCCTTATATAATTGGAGTAACTGTTTAGAAGGAAAAAAAAATGCCGTAATCTGAGCAAAATTCCCAGCTTTTTAAAGGCCACCTTAACAACCGTTGTGATATGAGGTTTCCAAGATAATTTATTCCTTATGTTCAGACCAAGAATATTTATGTAGTTCACAGGTGAGACAGGAGAGCCATCGAAGGAGATTGGAAAGTTGGGAAGTGTTTTTGAGAGAGAGAGAGAGAGAGAGAGAGAGAGAGAGAGAGAGAGAGAGAGAGAGATGTGAAAAGAAGTTTAGTTTTCAAAGAGTTGAATTTCACAAGGTTGCTGTGGCCCAACCGGGATATCCCATCCAGATCGGCAAGAATGGGATCGGAAGGTAGAAGACGAGAAACAACTCTAGAAGCAAAAGAGGGAGAAGATTTGAAATTAAGTAGAAGATGGAAAGTTGAGTCCTCGGCATAAGAATGAACAGAGTTAGAAGTGCAGCTGAGGAGGTCGTTGGTGAAAAGTAAGAATAAAGTAGAAGATAGAACAGAACCCTGAGGAACACCACAATTAATAGGGAAAGAAGAAGTCGCTCCATCAACATGTTCTGATATGGAGTGATTTGAGAGGAAAATAGACATGAGTAAGCAAATAGAAGGAGGAAATATATATATATATATATATATATATATATATATATATATATATATATATATATATATATATATATATATATATATATATATATATATATATATATATATATATATATATATATATATATATATATATATATATATATATATATATATATATATATATATATATATATATATATATATATTATATATATATATATATATATATATATATATATATAATATATATATATATATATATATATATATATATATATATATATATATATATATATATATATATATATATATATATATATATATATATATATATTATAATATAATATAAGATATATTATATTATATATTAAATTGGAAAAAATAAATAAATCCCTATTGGTCAAAAAAAATTAAAATATTTAAATGTTAATTTATTATTAAAAATCAATTTCATTTCATAATATATAAATATATATATATATATATATATATATATATATATATAATATATATATATATATATATATATATATATATATATATATATAATATATATATATATATATATATATATATATAATATATATATATATATATATATATATATATTATATATATATATATATATATATATATAATATATATATATATATTATATATATATATATATATATATATATATATATATATATATATATATATATATATATATATATATATATATATATATATATATATATATATATATATATATATATATATATATATATATATATATATATATATATATATATATATATATATATATATATATATATATATATATATATATATATATATATATATATATATATATATATATATATATATATATATAATATATATATATATATATATATATATATATATATATATATATATATATATATATATATATATATATATATATATATATATATATATATATATATATATATATATATATATATATATATATATATATATATATATATATATATATATATATATATATATATATATATATAATAATTTCATTGATTAAAATTAAAGAATGATGCATTTAAAGACGAAGGTTGAATATTTATTGAAGGAAAACAAGATCCATTTTGAAAGTCATTAAAATTCAACATTATTTTTAACAATGCTAATATACATACTAAATATACTAATATAAATTAATATATATATATATATATATATATATATATATATATATATATATATATATATATATATATATATATATATATATATATATATATATATATATATATATATATATATATATATATATATATATATATATATATATATATATATAGCAGTTCTTTTTACTCAACAAAATCTTTGTGATTTAAACACTCTGATAATCATCTCTATCCTGTTCCTTCTCTGAATCTCTCTATCCTTAATTTTTGGCAAAGGCTAAAATTGTGCGTGTGTGTGCAACTACTTTATTTTCAATTATGTTTTTAATTTGCAGTCTTCAAAATACCTCGACTCTTTGGTTTCGACTCTCATGCCAGTTTATGATTAAATTTATACCTGTGGTCTATAGTTGTCTCTTACTTCTACTGACCGTCTCAAATTCTTTCTACTATCTGAACTGCAGTCTCGTATCTATTTTAAAAAATCATGATTGTGGGTAATTCCATTATTTACCAACTCTTTTCTCTAGTTTAATAAGGGAACTGATGAACTCCCTTACCAATTCTCGGTCTAAAGTAGCAATGAACAATTAGCTCCACTTCTCCCTTTGTTTTGTGATCACCTTGTAATCGAAACAAACTAGACCTTTCTTTGTTCCAATACTTCTCCTTAAACAATTAAACTCTTAGTCCTCTGCATTCCGATTCTTCGGTGACCTTTTTCAAAGGAGTTTGACATTACGAAAACTCTCTTTTTCAGCATCTATTCAACTCTCAGATTTCATGATGGATTACTCAATAGCTGCTCTTGTTCACGGATACCATTCATTCAATAAAATTTGTATCATTAGTTCTTCCCCGAAATTCTCTTTCTACTTTTCGTCAAGACTTTCTTCACTTCATCATATATCCACTCTTATGCCGATGACACCACCCTTCTTAACTCTTTATATTTCATAAAGAGAGTCAAACCATCCCAATGATATATTTATATAATATATATATATATATATATATATATATATATATATATATATATATATATATATAATATATAATATATATATATATATATATATATATATATATATATATATATATATATATATATATATATATTATATATATATATATATATATATATATATATATATATATATTCCACACAAAGACATCTTTGAAAACAAACTCAAACCTTCCTCCGTCTTTTATATTTTCTTGTTTTTTATACTTGATTTTCCTTGGAAGGGTCGCTTCGTTTATCTTGGTAAGTAAGCTTCTATGATGTTAAGTGTTCTAAGACGCCTTTACAATTTCTTTACGCGATTCAAATACTTTCCATGTATAGAGGTATTATTCACACTCGTATAGAGTACACATCATATATCTCGGCTATTCCATAAATCCAACTCTAAACGAAATGGTAGTTCAGCCCTTTCGCTTTATCACAACTCTAATTCTCGTTGACTCTCTTCATTCGAACTATTGCACCACTCTCATATCACTATCGATGCTCGATGCACTGTTCTTCTGATCTGTCTAGTTCCATACCTCCTCCTCCTCCTTTATTTAAGAAGAGCTCTGTGTATTTTAAAAACTGTTTACACCTACAGGAACACAGCACCTGAATTTGTATAAGACGAGCATCAGTGAATTCGCGTAATGAATCAAAGGTCGAACCTTTCATTTGTATCTTGCTTATGTAATTCCACACCGTAAGTCGATTATTATTTTCCTCTCAACGTTAATTATTTTCAGAGTCGAAGTTGGTTCTCTCTCTCTCTCTCTCTCTCTCTCTCTCTCTCTCTCTCTCTCTCTCTCTCTCTCTCTCTCTCTCTCTCTCTCTCTCTATCTCTCTCTATCTATCTATCTATCTATCTCTTCATCATTTAATATTACTGGCTTCTGTAATTCCTAATAACCATTCTAAATGAGTTAGAAAATAATTTCTTATAAATTTGTAAACGTAAATGAAAGGAGATTTCGTTGGTTAACCTAAGTAAGAGTTTAGAGACTTCAACCTTGAAAGAAGAGAGAAAAATAATAACAAAGATGAAAATCCTCTTAAAACAAAAAACAAAGTATTCAAATTCATCAAATTTATAATCTATTCCAGGAAATTATCAGTAATAATAATAATAATAATAAGTAAATATTCATTTTTAGATATCAGTAATAATAATAATAATAATAATAATAATAATAATAATAATAATAATAATTGTAATAATAAATAACTTTACCATTATCTTTTAGAAATTTAAATTTTTAAGAAATCAAATATATCGGTATGCAGGAAACACAAAAGATGAGAGAGATTTACACACACACACACACACACACACACACACACACACACACACACACACAACACAATACACACACACATACACACACATTTATATATATATATATATATATATATATATATATATATATATATATATATATATATATATATATATATATATATATATATAATTGAAACTACAGACTTGTGAAGGGTGTAAGGCGGGGGAGGGGGGGTATTGACATGACCTCATATAAATGTATAAAAAGGAAGCATTGACCTTAAGTGATTGAGAACCACTGGCTGAAAAGGCTTTTATTTGTTTCTGAATTTCGTTTGCCAATTAATATTAATTAGTTGTTAAATTTAGCCTTTCACAAATCCATTTTACCCTTAATAATAAATTTACACCCAAATTGCAAACTTAATTAAAAATGGGCACTCCTGTTCTTAGCGACATCTTTTATATTCAGGCATTTTAGGATGATTTCACTATAGTATAGATATGCTTGATGATATTTTTTGTTGTGATTGCTTTTGATGGCAATAATTAGCTGATTTATCTTAGAAATATACTCCAGAAATGAAGAAGGATGATAAACTTTCTCTTTGAGATATTCTTTTAAGGGGAATTTCAGGTGGATATATTAAGTCTGACGATTAAAGAGATCTATGTATATGCAGTGATCCTTATGTTCATTAGCTTTCTAACCATAAGAATTTTGTAAAATTCTGTGTTATGAAATGGGTTTCCTTGAGGGCTTTGAAAATAAAATATGTGAAGAAGTTAATTCTAGAAATCTAGGTAATCTTAGAATCCTTCAAGTTTAGAGAAAAAAATTTAATTCCTAACACACGATTGTTGAATTTCAAAAAAAAAAAAAATTAAAGATAATAATAGTTTTATTTTTCAACTGATAATTTAAAAAAAAAAATATATATTTTTAACTAAATATCCTCCAACACTTCTAATATATTCCTACAAAATGAAAAATTTTTGGTAAGTCTGAATTTAAAAATATTGATGTTTTGACCTTCCAAGGATTGCAATTTTTTATACATTGGAGAAATTTCGATCTAAAGAAAAGACATTATCAATATTCTTATTTCAAAATTTGTGACTGTAACTCATCCTTGCAAAACATAGGAAAAAGATGGAACACATAATCAATATTTCAAATATAGTCTTAATATCTCCTGTGATGGGCGTAGAGTGAAGACAATTATTCGAATATTTCCTGATTAACATAATATAATATTTAGCATGCCAATGGTACTGATGAATTTACCAATTTTATCATATATATATATATATATATATATATATATATATATATATATATATATATATATTATATATATATATATATATATATATATATATATATTATATATATTATATATTATATATATATATTATATATATATATATATATATATATATATATATATATATATATATATATATATATATATATATATATATATATATATATATATATATATATAATATATATATATATATATATATATATATATATATATATATATATATATATATATATATATATTAAATTATTCTAAAATGTCTTATTTTATGAAAAATCTGAACAAAATTAATTGATTAACAAACCCTTTTAACCTATAATTTTGACTTTAATTCTAATAAAGATTTGTTTCTGAAACTCTGAATGAGGAGAGAAGGTGTCCTCTCGAAAGTCTCGTTCTTTGTTTTTATAATGTTTATTTTGTTTATTGTCGAAGTTCTATTTTAGTACTATTACACATGTATATTGTTTTCTTCTCAATATATATATATATATATATATATATATATATATATATATATATATATATATATATATATATATATATATATATATATATATATATATATATATATATATATATATATATAGAGATAATTGGAATAAAAATTAAGCTGTGGAAAACATTAATTAAAATCCTAAAATAAATTTCGTAAAAAAACTGTAAATTAAGAATTTGTTTTTGCGGAGAAAGTCTTTATTTCTTTTCATGGCTTTTAATTAAAGCTTCTAACAACTTAATATATATATATATATATATATATATATATATATATATATATATATATATATATATATATATATATATATATATATATATATATATATATATATATATATATATATATATATATATATATATATATATATATATATATATATATATATATATATATATATATATATATATATATATATATATATATATATATATATATATATATATATATAATATATATAAAAAACCAATGGTTTTTTTAAAAAAACCAATAAAAACCAGGTTTTTTTGGTTATTTTGGTTTTTTTGGTTTTTTGTTACAATAATGAATCAATAGGTGAAATGACTAAGGAATAATGAAAAATGCAATATATTTTTTTATATAGAACAGTAACAAAATGATTGAAATGAAGTAAAAAATAAATTTGAATTTTTAAAAAATAATGTAAATTTGTGACATGAAATTATATATATATATATATATATATATATATATATATATATATATATATATATATATATATATATATATATATATATATATATATATATATATATATATATATATATATATATATATATATATATTGAAAAGAAAGAAAATCATAAATATACCTGGGTGAGTGGTGTGAATGGACAAAGGGGATTGTTGGATTTTGTGTGTGTGAGCTGGGAATGGAGGAATAGGTTTTTGGATGTCAACGTGCTGAGGGGTACTGCTATGGGTATTTCGGACCGTTATTTGGTGGTTGCGAAAATAAAAGCTAAAGGAGGTTGGGAGAAAGTGGGAGGGAGAGGGAGGGTGGTGGAGATAGTACGGGTGGAGAGGTTAGAAGATGAGGAGAAGAGAGGTGAATACACAAGAGGGATAAGGGAGAAATGGGAGGAGGTTAGGGGAGGTGAGGTGGAAGGGGTGGAGGAAGAGTGGAGTAAACTGAAGGGAGCATTGGTGGAAGTTGCGAGAAGAGTGTGTGGGATAAAAAAAAATAGGTAATGGTAGAAGAAAGGGGAGTGAGTGGTGGAATGAAGAGTTGGAGAATATGGTTAAAACGAAAAAGGAGGCTTTCTGCAAGTATTTGAGTGAGAAAGATAGAGTGGGTATGTATGCTTTATGGATTTGGAAAAGCGCATGATAGAGTTTGTAGGAGGAAAATTGTTTGAGGTTCTATAAGGAAGGGGGGAGTGAGAGGTAGATTATTGAATGGAAATAAATCATTTTATGAGAACTGTAGAGCGAGGGTGAGGGTGAGGAGAGAACTGACTGAATGGTTTAACGTGGGAGTTGGACTGAGGCAGGGGTGTGTTATGTCTCCGTGGTTGTTTAATGTGCTAATGGATGGTGTTGTTAGGGGGATGAAGAGGGAAGGGAAGGGTATTAGGTTGAGAAGTAGAGAGGGGAAATGGGAGGTAAATGTCTTGTTGTTTGCGGATGATGCGGTCTTAGTTGCAGAATCTGGGGATAAACTGAGAATGTTGGTGAAAGATTTTGTGAGGGAATGTGTGTCTAAGGGATTAAGGGTAAACTCATCAAAGGTAAAGTGATGAGGATTGGGAGCAGGGTTGAGGCAATAAGAGGGGAGGAATGGGGGTGTCAAGGTGGGGGAGAGAAATTTGAGGAGGTAGAAGAGTTTAAATATCTGGGAATGCTAGTGGAGGGAAAAGGGGAAATGGATGGGGAAATAAAGAATAGAGTGATTGAAGGAATGAGAGTGATGGGGGGACTGAGGGAAGTATGGAAGAAGGGGAGAATATCAAAGGAAATAAAGGTAAGAATGTTTGAGAGTATGTGTCTGCCATCTGCAATGTATGGGTGTGAAACATGGGTGATGAATGCTCAGATTAGGAAAAGAATAGAAGTTTTTGAAATGAAAAGATTGAGGGCTATCAGTGGGTTAAGGAGGGTAGATAGAATCAGGAATGAAAGAATAAGAGATGTGTGGATGGAAGAGGGGAATAGTGGGCAGAGTGGAAGAGGGTGTATTAAGATTGTTTGGGCATATGTGTAGAATGGATGAGAATAGGATGGTGGGTAGAGTGATGAGATCCGAGGTAGAGGGAGGAAGGGGGAAGGGTAGGGGAGATATTGGGGGGGAGGAGGTTTGAATGTGGACGAAGGTAGGAGAGTCACGGAGGACAGAGTGAGATGGAGGGCATGGTGAGGGGGAAGGGAGATAGAGTGTGGATGTGGGGTGTAAACGAACTGTGACGGGCAGTACCCACGAGAGTGGGAAAGGTGAGGGGTAAAATAAAATAAAATATATATATATATATATATATATATATATATATTATATATATATATATATATATATATATATATATATATATATATATATATATATATATATATATATATATATATATATATATTATATATATATATATATTCAGAATTTTCTGAAAAATCAGTCATATATATATATATATATATATATATATATATATATATATATATATATATATATATATATATATATATATATATATATATATATATATATATATATATATATATATATATATCGTATTTATATAGCTTGTATATAAATTCATTAATAAAAAATAAAAAAATTGGTTTAAACCAAAAAAACCATGGTTTTTTTCAGTTGGTTTAAACCAAAAAAAACCAATTGGTTTAAACCATCTGGTTAAAACCATGCAACCCTGATATTATATATATATATATATATATATATATATATATATATATATATATATATATATATATATATTATATATATATATATATATATATATATATATATATATATATATTATTAAATATATATATATATATATATATATATATATATATATATATATATATATATATATATATATATATATATATATATATATATATATATATATATATATATATATATATATATAAGAAAGATAGATAGATAGAGATAGAGAGAGAGAGAGAGAGAGAAAGAAA
>SEYY01001151.1:100000-157500 GCA_009176605.1 Armadillidium nasatum | reverse complement strand
GATCTCCATTTTATATAAATATTTATTTCCAGCTTGATAAGAACGAACTTCTGTTGACGACTGTACGTTCTATATTTTTTCTCAATTAAGCTTAACAGAGCTTTGTTTAACTCTGTTTGTCTTTGAGCTATTCGCCAGACACTGTGACGCTACCTTTGACCACCAGGAATAATATATATATATATATATATATATATATATATATTATATATATATATATATATATATATATATATATATATATATATATATATATATATATATATATATATATATATATATATATATCACCTTTGAAATGTATCGTAGGATGGTTCCATTCACGCAGGTCTCCTTGAAAAGGTGGAGTTTAGGGCTTTTCGTCTTATCAACTCTCTTCCTCTCACTTATTCTCTCCAGTCTCTTTCTGTCTGTCAATTTTTTTTCTCACTCTCTGTATACTATCGTTATTACAAATGACACTGCTATTGTGAACTCTTCTGAACGCATACCTCCTCCAAGGAGAAGTGCTCGCGAGACACGCCTCTCTACACAGTCTCATCCTTTCTTTGTCCAACTCTCTGACCAGAGACTTAACCGCTATTCTCAATATTACATGTACTTACTTTACTGGTAAAATCTGAAACACATTCCCTTTATCTGCTTTCCCAACTCACTTGACTTGCACACTTTCAAACGCCGTGTATCTGGACATGTTGGCCTTTAACGACTAGGATTTGTTACATTATTGTATTTTGATCAACATGGGAGTAATCACTTTCCAAAAATAATCTCAACTACTTACGAGTTAGACAGGAAATTTAGGAAACCGAAATTTTATGTAGAGAATAAAGATTGGAGAGGGTATGAATCTTTTTTAAAGTTGCCTAATATTAATCATCATTTAACCGTAGAGCAAAGTAATAATGATTTGAACACATCTGTTTGACAATAGCTTGTAAATTATTTAAAGCATTAATCAAATAAAATTAATAAAAAGAAATGTAACTTTTGGTAGAAAAGCGAATGTAAAATTATAATTACAAAGAAGTATCGGCTTTATCGTCATTTTCAGAAAAATCCAATGCATGAGAATCTTAAAAAGTGTAGATGTGAAAAGGCGAAAGTTTGGTATATTGTCAAAAAAAAAAAAAAAAATAAATAAATAAAAAATAATAAAAAATATATATATATATATATATATATATATATATATATATATATATATATATATATATATATATATATATATATATATATATATATATATATATATATAGTGGCCCTCTTTGTAGTGGAAACCCGTAGGGGGATGCCGGCTCGTAAGGACGAGCAGGTGGCCATCGGTCCTCTTCAGAGCCTCAGGAGGGTTGGTAGCCTCGACTTTTCTTTGGAGCCGGTGGAACGTCTGTAGCCTCAGGTGGAAGGCTACTTCAAAGGAGGACCACAGTCGAGGGCAAAGGAAGTTGCCAAACTGGGTTTCCTTTTTGGTAGCAGAGGCGTTGGAACTTCTTCTTCTAAGGGCAGCTTCTTTTGGACTTCTGCTTGGGACTGCTTCTTTTAGGGCTTCTGCTTGGGACGTCTTCTTCTTTGGGCTTCTGCTTGGAACGTCTTCTTCTTGGGCAGCTTGGCTGTGGAGGCGGATTCTTCTTCAGCTCCTCGGAATAAAGGGAAAGGTTACTACTATTTCTATGCCTTCTGAAATTATCTCAGTATTTGGGAAGGTGTAAGAAAAGTAGAGAGTTTTCCACTTTATTTATTATTCCCTAAATTTAACAAAAATGGTGTACCAAGTTATTATTAATAAAGTTTTACAAATCTATGTTGAAATATTATACAAAATTTTATTTATTTACATTAGAAAATATTATTTTATAATATATTTAAAATCTATATATAAAAATACATTATATTTGAAATTTAAAACATTAACAATTTTTTATTTAAATTTTAATACAAAATAATATAAAATAAATACATTTTACATTTTATAATAGTTTCTGATAATGGTTTTAACTTGATTCAAATTTAGCGGTAAAATAGTTTTGGCGGGAAAAGTACATTAAAATTTTGGGACATAATTTACATTATATTCTAAAGGTTTTTATTTTTAATTAATAGTTTATATATTATATATATAATAATAATTATTTTAATAACAAAAAGCTTTATTTTTAATTATTAATTAGGTTTAATTAAGTTGCTATTTTTAACAAATAAATATTATAAAAAGTTATGCCCAAATAATATTTTCTTTTTTTTCTATTTTATAGAAACTATTTTAAACGTAATATTAAATTATATATATATATATATATATATATATATATATATATATATATATATATATATATATATATATATATATATATATATATATATATATATATATATATATATATATATATATATATATATATATATATATATATATATATATATATATATATATATATATATATATATATATATATATATATATATATATATATATATATATATATATATATATATATATATATATATATATATATATATATATATATATATATATATATATATCAAACGAAAATTGTTATTTTCAATTGTAACTCATCATTAACCCAAATTTGGAATAAGGCAAATTTTCTAAAAACTTCTAGAATAAGCTGTAATCCAAAAATTGGGTTATTGTTAGAAAGTTAAATTGAACAGGATCCTCAGATAGTCAGAAATATTCTTGTCCAGGCTTTTTCTTGTATTAGCCATATGTATCTTATGAGGGAGGTTTTCTGCAGTATAAAACTAATGAAGGAAAAACTTATTTGACATTCCAAACACCTTGTATATGTGGTTATAATGGGCCTTTTACTTTGAAAGAATTGAACAAGTTCTTTGGCACAAATTAAAAGTAATTCATCAGCTGGGAAGGATAATGTTATTTATCCTTTTCTGAAACATTTAAATCAGCATGATAATTATATTTCATTATTATATTTGGGAAGGAGGATAATTCCCTGATGACTGGAGATTATCTCTTCCAATATTTGTATTAAAAGCTAATAAAATAGTCACCGACCCGAAGTCTTACAGACCAATTGCTTTGGAAAGTTGCTTGTGTAAGGTGCTTGAAAGAATGATGCTTAAACGATTGTTTTTCCTACAAGATAACAATGTTATAAATAAAAATCAGAGTGGGTTTCGGAAAAATTTCTCAACAACGGATAATCTTATTAGACTAAGGGAGGACATTAGAGAAACATTTTCAGAGATGAGCACAACTGTCTTTTTGGATATAGAGAAGGAATATGACAAAACTTGGATTCATGGAATTTTGTTAAAACTACACATTATTGGATTGAGAGACAATCTGTCAATGTTAATTGAGAATTTTCTAACGCAAAGAAAGATGCAGGTAATTGTGGAGGATACATATTCTGAAACATTTGAAGTGGAGTGTGAAATTACTCAGGGCAGTGTGTTTGGTCCTGTTTTATTTTCATTATCTATAAATGATAAATTGGACACAAAACCTCCAGGAGTGCAATACTTTATTTATGCTGATGATGTGATGATGTGGCTATGTGGTTTCAACATAAATTCAAGAAGCATCTTGTGCAGTGATGCAGCATACTTTGAATGACATATCAAACTGGTCTAGGAAATGAGAGTTACTTTCTCAGCAACAAAGTCTGTAGCAAAGGGATTTACACACAAGAAAGTGCCTATAAATTTAGTCCTAAATCTCAATAATCAAAGTATACAGTTTAAAAATTAATCCTAAATTTTTTTATTTAATCTTTGATAGAAGACTGATATGGAGAGCACATATTAATCATATCAGATCAAGATATGAAAAAGTAATACTTCTTCTAAAATATATTGGGGTAAAAAATGTGGATGTGATAGGAAGTTATTGTTATACTTATATAGAACATTAATAAGAACAAAAATTAATTATGGTTACTTTATTTACAGTACTCTTACTCAGGAATTATCTCAAATACTCAATAGAATACAATATCAGTCCATCAGAGTAGCCATAGATGCATTTGAGAGTACTATTGTAGAGCATCTGGAAGTTGAAGAACATATTATTTCATTACGTATAAGAGGAAATATTCTGGAGCTAAGGTATATTATGAATATATTGTAAAAATTGATCATCCTGTTAAATTATTGTATAAGGAATTTTTTTCATTATGATTTCTGTGGGTAGAGAGGGTTACCACTGCCTTATATTAGTAGATTGAAAAGTTTAATTGAAGAATCACAATTACCAGTGGATAAATTATCCAAGATTTTCATATTTTCCAGAAAAGCAAAGAATATTACTATTGATCTAAGTCTTAAATGTTAAAAAAAGAATACTGAAACAGGTATATCCAAAAATTATTCCAAGAAAAAATTGATGCATTGAAAGATTGTAAATATCATAGCTGTTTTACAGATGGCTCAAAAGATTGTTAGAAGACAGGGAGTGCTGTATTTTATGAAGAATTGATGATGCAGTTTTTGTTACTTAGTTATAGCTCAATATTTACTGCAGAAACTTATGCAAAACTTTCCATCATTTATTGTTTAAACCACATTCTAATT
This sequence comes from Armadillidium nasatum, assembly GCA_009176605.1. NCBI lineage: Eukaryota > Metazoa > Arthropoda > Malacostraca > Isopoda > Armadillidiidae > Armadillidium > Armadillidium nasatum. The sequence goes on along the minus strand of SEYY01001151.1, from coordinate 152,943 downwards.
TAGCAATATTTACCGATTCCTTATCTGCAATTAAAGGTTAAAGTAATTGAAGCAGACTTCACAACACATTTTATAATACAAAAAATTCATAACATATTACATCAATTAAACAACAGAAAAATAGTTGAACATGGTTCCAAGCCAATGTCAGGTTGATTGAAGCTGCTAAACTAGCCTCAGTACAAGGATTTCCTGTAGAGTTGGGATATTCTGAAGATGAATTTAAAAAATTGAGTTAAAGAATTTGATATGGAGTGGCAGGAGAAGTGGAAATACTATAGTGTTTTCCTTCATTAAATAAAGCCTCGGATTCAAGATTGGATCAAATACTTTTGACTAGACTGAGATTGGGTGTTGCTCTTCTTAATTCTCAGCATTAATATGATAGAAGTCCATCTCCAAAAAGCAGTTTTTGGGAAGTAAAATTAACATTGGAACATATATTAATAATCTGTCCATTATATATAATATACATAGAAAATTATTACAGGAAATGAATGGAAAACTTGCTATTCCATATGACTCTCCTACAATTTTGTCCTCTTTGTTTCCTGGGGGAATCATTAATATTATTTGTTTCTTAAAGGATACTAAATTATATAATTTGATTTAGGGAAAAATTAAGTAGACATTTTCCTACTTTACAAATTGGAAAAGGTAAAATAATAATAATAAATTATACTACTACTACTACTACTACTACTACTACTACTACTACTACTACTAATAATAATAATAATAATAATAATAATAATAATAATAATAATAATAATAATAATAACAATAATATCATTAAATGAAGCACCAACATATGATCTTTGTAATTGAATTGCTGAAAAAATACCTAGAAATGTTAATAATCTATCAAATGAAAAAAAAAACTAAGAAATAAAACTAAATAAATAATTTTAACCATAATTAAATCAACTCCACCTGGATTTTAGTAATTATATATATATGATGAATAAAACAAAAATTGAAGGCAAACTTTTAATACAGCCCTTACATAACTTCAGGCTCTACCTAGTTAAATTTAAAAAAATAATCCCACTAAATATAAAAACAGCTAAAAATGTAGTTAAATAAAGAAAATCTAGTTATTAAACTAAATACATTTGTAAATACACAAATAATTAATTTAATTGTTAATTGGCGGGTATATATGAATTTTTAGATCAGCCTATGACTAAATCTAACGAGCAGTTTTTTTTTGTAGTGGGTGATAGTTCATTAAATGTTGTATGTATAATTGGGCTTAGTTTTATTTTTATCTTTGCATGAATGAACTGATAACTAGGGATAGGGTAGACCTAGTCTTTCGTGCATATATTAGTATTGATATTGTTATTATTTGCATGGACTGAGACAGTCTCGATAGGCCCTTGTGGCTTCTTACTGTCTCTATTTTCCTATGTTCCTATGCTTATTTTTGGTTGTATTTTTTTAATGTTACCAAAAAATTCTTTTTCCCTCTTCTTTGAACTTTCTTAATGCTACCAAAAAGTTCTTTTTCCCTCTTCTTTGAACTTACAACAAATTTTATAAATACTGGAAGCGAAAATATATTACTACTTCTATTTTGTTCATTCATATATAAAAAAATAAAAATCTCCAACCCTGATTTTAAAATAAAATGTTTTCTTTTAATTTTAATTTAATAATTTAAATTTAAAATTTTAATAATATTCTTTTGTTAAGAGTTTACCAGAACGCGTTCTAAAATATTTGTTTGGAGATTGCATTTTTTTTTTTATCGAGCTACTTGATAGGCTATAAACGCCTAGGTTTTATTGGTAAATGCTAGCGTTTGTATTAATTTTTTTTTTCCTTTTATGAAATTGTTTTGATATTTTAATAAGTTAATGATTACCAATGATAAAATTATCGCAAGATTATTAGAGAGTTTTTATAAACTTTACCTTTTTGAAGTCTATGAAAGCTGAAAAAACTATATACTGTAGGTAAATTTCTCGATTTTTGTCTAGAAGCCTAACTTAACCTTATTGACAGACAAGTAATAAAATTTTGTTTCGCAACTTAAATTTGTAATAAAATTTAGTTTCAATACTTCAAACATTCAATATCGGTTTATAGAATTTTAGTAAGTTTTTATTTTACTTATAGTAAAAAAAAAAAACACATAGGTCTAGGGTAAGACTTCGAAATTTCTATATTAACTTTGTCTATTTGTCTGCAAAGGTAGGCTCTTGTAAAACAAATTTGAAATTTTCATTCATATCAAATTTGATAAGAAATGTGTTCTAATTTGTGAAAAAGATTATTTTGGTTGATGCTGGAAATTGAGTTTTGCTGGGTAAAAATTCAGTTTGTGGCCACCTCTGTATTTCCATTATATTGAAAACATAAAGGCAAAATATACTGAAATGCATTACATATACTTTATTTAAGCTTGGGGAAAAATAAAGTATTTAAAAATTTAAATTAAAAAAAAAAATTATTTATACTTTAAATGGTGAAGTGATGGTTTTTTGATTGTCTTTCTCTTTTGCAAAAACTAGAATACCAAGTTGCCATATTTGTCCCTAGACTCATTTTCTGCAATGTACGTAATACTTTGAATAATCAAAGGTAAGGTAGGGACTGTAATACAAGGTGTTCAGTAAATGATGAAATAACTGAAGTAATTAATATCATATACATATTGACATATAATGTATAAGTATATCAAGGTTGGCATAATAAAAATTAAATTAAATCAGTTGATTTTTTTTTTTTTTTTTTAAAAAATGTGCTTCTTTTTGTTTGTAAATACCAATGTCTTCATATTTTTAAATTTATAATGTCATAATTAAAAAAAAAAAAAATTAATATAAATAAGCATTTTATCTAGCTGTTGAAAAAAATTAATGTCCAACAATATATTTTATCAAAGTATTGAAACCTGTAGTATTATTTTACTTTTAAGTTCTGGCTTTAGATATTTGGTAATTGTAGCATTCACAGTAATAAATTTTTTTTAATGAGACCAGGTTGCTGAAACTAACTACATACCTATGTGTTGTGAGTTTGATTGGAACTCTGATTAGGGATTTGAAACTATATATTATTATTATTAATAGTTTAATTTGTCATTTTCCTAAAAACTTTTTAAAATATAAATTTAAGGTATAACATGTTATACTTTTATTTCAAATCAGTTTTATTGTACTATGAAAAAATGCAGGTTGAGCAATTAGTTCGAGATTAGTAACGTGAGTAGCAAGTCTTGATACAAGAAGAACAAGAATGGATCTGTTTTGATGCTAGATCAACTTATGTGACAAGTTTGTTACATGATCATAGGAATTGAAAATTGCAAACAAATTTTATATATATATATATATATATATATATATATATATATATATATATATATATATATATATATATATATATATATATATATATATATAGGCTTAGGTGGAGATTGTTTCTGAGTTTCGATATTTTTTATATCAATATTTTTTTATCGATATTTTATTTTAATCGATACTTTTTACCTATAATTAGCCCTAGGCTACTATGTCGTGCAAACGTTCTTGTGTACGTTAGGTCTCTTTTATGGCAACTTCTTGTGTAGGTTAGGCCTCTTTTTACGGCAATTTCGGTAGTTCAGGTTATGATAAGTCGAATTAGGTTCTGCTAGAAAAGTAAGTAATAATAATTATGTGTATGTCTAGTAATAGTACCTCTGGCAACTCTCTTATTTACGATAGGCTTCTCCGATATTTTCGATTTTCGATATTTTTTAACAATCGAAACTCAGAAACAATCTCCACCTTTACCATATATATATATATATATATATATATATATATATATATATATATATATATATATATATATATATATATATATATATATAATATATATATATATATATATATATATATATATATATATATATGACTGGGGCTGGATATATATATACTGGGGTAATTTTGCCAGGGCTAAATTTTGCTGGGGCTGGGATTGCCTAAAATTTGTAAGGAAGGTCAAAAGCACTGAAATTTTAGGTTAAAAAATTAGATATAAATTTATTGAGGTTTATTTAATTATAAGGAGTAGAAAAGCCAATATTCACTTAATGATTATACCGTATGTATTTTCTCAGGAAAAATTTGAGAATTACAGATTTTGTAATATAAAAGTTTAAAAAAAGTATAAAAATAAAAATTTTTTTTTTTTTTTTATTCACCATAGTGATTTAACAGGTTTACCTAGGCAAGACCCAAAAATAAAGTTTGAAAAAGTGTAAGATATAAAATTATCAATATAACCTTTCCACATATTATTTTATTGCTATGTATCAAACTTGTATCATTTAGCTACATTATTTCAAAATTATTATTTTTATACTTTTAGTCAATATGACCAAAAGATCAGCTTCAGCAGTATGGGAGTACTTTACAATGTTTCAGTATAGGCTCGAAATAGCTAAATGTAACATCTGCAGTCAGAAAATTAGAAGAGGACCTCAAGGTGCCCCAAGTAAAAATTTTTCAACCAAATCTTTATGGGGGGGATCTAAAATCAAAACACAAAAATGAACATTCACTAGCAAAAAAGGAGTGGTCAAAGGAAAAAAAAATTGAAAAAAATCTTAATTTTCTTGTATTTTGTTTGAAAATTTATTCTTTTATTTGACTGAGCTGAAATTTTTATATATACATTTTTTCCTGAAGTTGAGGTGATTTCAAGCATTTTTCTGAGCCTATAATGGTTTGAAAGTTATTTGGACCCAAAATTTAAAAAAAAAAAAAAAAAATATGGATAGCGGGATCAAACCACTTGTCCACATGAGTTGAAAATTTAACTGAATAATCTTAGCCCCAATTCCTTGCATTAGTGGGAACAGATTTTTGATATAATGTCAAGGAAAAAAGTTAAGCACAAAATTTAATAACAAATCGTACTACTTCAGTGATGTACTATCATTTAATTAACTCGCACTGCTAAGTTGCTGCATCAGTGTTGGTGAGGAAAATTTTGGAGCAAAAAAAAAAAAATTTTTTAAACTACTAAACTGCAAATAAAACCCAGAATTTTGCTAGGTTAGCATATTTTCTGGCTAGTAGGTGTACTTTTTTCCGTTTTAAGTCCAGGTTACGTTGTTTAACTAGTTTTCTGGGGCTTAAATTACCAAAAAAAAAAAAAAATCTGATCAATTTGTCTTAGTAGTTTTGATATATAAAGAAAAAGTCTGTTCGGATGTAGGACCTTACTACCATTTATTTATTCATTTATTTTATTTATTTTGCAAGCTGTAAAATTAAGACATGCAACAATCCTTATCAATCACAAATTTCATATTAAAAAAACAAAAAATAAATATAAACTATCTAGTATCTATAAATATCAATTTATTCAAAAAAGTTTATTGTAGTTAACTTCTTCCATAGAAATATATTAAAAAAAAAGAACATTAGAAAATGAAAATCTTTAGGATTGAAATGTACCAGCATTCAATTATTGAGTGAAGGGAGAAATTTAACTGAAAATTAGGTGTGAGTGAAAGGCGTTTTATTTGTGATTATAGTTATTTGATATTAAGTCTCGATAGGCCCTTGTGGCTTCTAACTGTCTCTATTTTCCTATGTTCCTAAGGATCTTGTAATCTGATTCGAAGGTATATATTTTAAGATAATGAACTCAGAAACAGAATGGTTAGTTATGTGATTGTATATGGTTACGGATGGAAGTGTGTTCAGGTGGTAAGGGAAGGAGGTTAGTGTGGAAAGAAGTCCCCTATGCTTGTGAATTTGTAGTTCAAGCTGCAGGTGTGTTTGGAGGATCCCATCAAGGTAGGGAATGCACTTTCCTCGATCCCACTTCTCATTACATAATTCTTTGACCAACCACCTACACCAATTTTTCACTCACACGTAATTTTCAGTTATTTTTCTTACTTCACATAATTTAGTTCGCTTCTTTGATTGTTAATAATATATTGTGTCTGATTTAAATTTTCTTACATTTTGTGAATTTTGTATTGTGTTAGACATATATGTATAATTGTTTCATATTCCACTTTATGCTATATTTATTCTATATCTATTTTTACAAATTAATGAAAATGGACCCAAAATTTATAATTTTGTCATTTAATAAATTTTCCTGCATTGTTTGCAATATTATTCCTTATATATATATATATATATATATATATATATATATATATATATATATATATATATATATATATATATATATATATATATATATATATATATATATATATATATATATATCCTATAAGTAATGTGTGGTGAATTAATCCACAATTTTTGAGGGTGAGGCAAATTGATCCACACCAGTTTCTTTATTTTATGTTTAATTATGGTAATCTAGTTAAGTACATAAGAAAAATAGAGACAGAAGCCACACAGGCCTACTGAGACTGTCCCAGTCAAAACTAATAATAATTCTAATACATGCAACAAAGACTGGTTCTATTATATCCCTAGTTAACAATTTCTTCATACAAAGTAAGATAAAAATAAAATTTAAGCCCCTACATCTATTTAGTAAACTTAACTAATTACACATGCAACAAGCAATGAACCAACACCCACTAGAAAACTGCCTATTAGGCTTATTCACAAACTTTAAGCCACATGGTATACTTATCACCAAAGGCTTTGCTTAAATTTAAATAAATCACTTTAACTGGTTCTCCCAGGCCAGTGCATTTGGATGATAACAAGATACTGTATAACTCCCAACATGGTTTTAGAAAGGGTAGATCACGTCAGACTAACATAGAATTTAAGGAATATATTACTGAATGTATGGATAGGAGTATGGACAGACCAGGTCCCCTGCTAATAATCAGAGAAAATCTGGGTTTACCTGCTAGGGTTAAAATTGCAAATTATACTTTTTAATGGTGCATTAAATAAAAAAAAATATAAAGAAAATTATGATTTTTCTTGTTTTTTCAATATTTTTTTTTTTTTTTTTTTTTTTTTTTTTTTTTTTTTTTTTTTTTTTTTTTTTTTTTTTTGTTTTGATTTTAGATGTCCCATAAAGATTTGGTTACAAATTTTTTACTTGGGGCACCAGGAGGTCCTCTTCTAATTTCCTGTCAGCAGATGTTACATTTAGCTATTTCAAGCCTATCCTGAAACATTGTAAAGTACTCCCATACTACTGAAGCTAATCTTTAGCCATAGTGACTGAAAGTATAAACAAAATAATAATTTTGAAATAATGTAGCTAAATGATACAAGTTTGATACATCGCAATAAAATAACTATGTATAAATACAGGTGGTTTTGATAATTTTATATCATACATTTTTTCAAACTTTATTTTAGGGTCTTACCTAAGTAAACCTGTTGAATAACTATTGTGTATCAGGAAAGAAAAAAAAATTTTTTTTGTAGTTTTTCAAACTTTTATTATACAAAATCTGTAATTTTCTGAATTTTTTTCTGAAAAATGCATATAATCATTAATTTAAGTCAATGTTGACTATTCTACTTCTTCCTTATAATTAAATCTAATTTTCTCTAACCTAAACTTTCAGTGCTTTTGACCTCTGCAAATTTTAAACAACTCTGGCCAGAGCCCTGGCACCAGCAAAATTCCAGCCCCAGTCGGTCCCTAGACAGGAGTGATCCAGTTGATGATATATATTTAGACTTTAGCAAAGCTTTTGATAAGGTACCCCATGTTAAGGCTAATGCAAAAGTTGTCACAGTGTGGTATAGGTGGACTGGTGCACAATTGGATTAAAAAGTTGAAGAACAAATGGAAAGTCATCATTATGGGAAACAGTGAAGAGTGGGGTCCCACAGGGTCCTGTGCTGGCTAAGACCACTATTGTTTCTCATATATATAAAAGTTTTAAATATAAGGTTTCTAGGTTTGCAGATGATACCAAAAAGGTTACGTCAGTAATGAATAATGATGAATGTATAAAAAATCAAGGTGATCTAGATAGACTCCTTGGATGGGTAGATAAGTGGCAAATGTATTTTAATAGTAAAAAATGTAAAGTTCTTCATGTAGGTTACTAAAATGAAGGATTTAATCATGATATGAATGAGGATTGGCTTGAGACTGTGGACCAAGAAAAAGATTTAGGTGTGATTATTAGCAGTAATCTGAAAGTGGGTGATCAGTGTTTGGAAGCTATGAATAGAGCTAATATGCTTATAGGTATAATAAATTACAATGTAGTTTACAAGAGCAAAAAGGTTATAAGTAAGCTATATAATAGCTATGCTAGGCCAGTATTAGAGTATTGTGCACAAGTTTGAGTTTCTCATTTAAGAAAAGACATAGAAATGCTGGAGAGTACAACTTCAAGCAACAAGGATGATTTCTGGTTTTGAGAATAAGAGTTATGAGGAGAGGTTGAAGAAACTCGGTATGTTCTCAGTTGAAAAGAGATTTCTCAGAGGGAATATGATGCACCTTTACAAAATATTTGCATTTGACAGTAATACAGAGATTGAAAAATACTTTATAGTGAACCATGGAAGAGAAACTAGAGAGCATAATTTGGAAATTATAAAGAAGTCATGCCAACTCGATCAAAGATTCATAATAGGATTGTTAATTTTTGGAATGGCTTGCCACAGGAGTTTGTTGACTGTGATTATCTTGCAACATTTAAGAGGAGACTAGATTTTTTTAATTTAAAAAAAAAAATTTAAATTAATAAAATTTAGGGCTAGATTTAAAAAAAAAAAAAAAAAAAAAAAATATATATATATATATATATATATATATATATATATATATATATATATATATATATATATATATATATATATATATATATATATATATATATATATATATATAATGGTTTAGGTATTGTATAGTATAACTTGATTAAGCCAAATTGACATGTATATATCAATTTATAGACCAGCTTGTGACTAAGCCTAACTGCAGTTTTGTAGTGGGTTTTGCATATTGCATTTGTAATTGTATAATGTCATTAGTTAGGTTTACTAAATATGTGTAGGAGCTAGTCTTTGTTACATGTATTAGTATTAACATTAATTATTTGTTTTGACTGGGACAGTCTCAGTAGGCGCTTGTTGCTTCTAACTGTCCCTATTTTTCTAATTTTTAATATTATATATATATATATATATATATATATATATATATATATATATATATATATATATATATATATATATATATATATATATATATATATATATATATATATATATATATATATATATATATATAATATATGTGTGAACTGTACCAGATATAAAATAATGAATTCTGCTAAACATGATTATGGAGGCTCTGAAGCTTCAGGCACTTCATCAGAATCTGAAGGAAGAACTAATTTAATTGTAAATTATTTGCCTCAGGGGCTTACAGACCACGATTTCTATAAACTATTTATTGTTGTTGGGCCAATTAAAAGTTGCCGTATCATGAAGGATCTGAAAGTAAGATTTTTAAAAAAATTTTTTTTTTTTTTTTTTTTTTTTTTTTTTTTTTTTTTTTTTTTTTTGAAATAAATAAATAAGCCTTTATAAAGCCTTCATTAGTCTTTGAATTAAGTTTTTTTGTTTCAGATTTCATTATATATATATATATATATATATATATATATATATATATATATATATATATATATATATATATATATATATATATATATATATATATATATATATATATAAGTAAAAATATTAAAAACTTAAAATTATAAAACTAAAATTAAATAAATAAAAAAAGTTTACACAAAACTCTAGCTTTTCAAGTTTGAAGTCAATTCCTTTTTTGAAGTGATAAATTTGTTTTTATTTATTGCTTTTAAATAGGCAGTAGAGTTCAAAGTCTGCCAGTTTTTGTATATATTTTTTTAATTTTTATTTAAATCAATAATTTTAAGTTTCTTATTTTTTTGGAATTTCGTTTACTTAATACTCTTTATATATATATATATATATATATATATATATATATATATATATATATATATATATATATATATATATATATATATATATATATATATATATATATATATATATATATATATATATATATATATATAGAGGGATGGAGTGATACCTAATTTTAACTGATACCAATAATTTTAAACCACCTGATACCAGTTTTTTTTACTGAACCTTGAATGTTGAAATAAGACTGAAAATATTCAGTGACTTTAAAATAACTAGTTATTTGTCATATTGCTAAACAAAACTGTTGATATGTTATATAGGGTTGGTACCATCAAGACTTTGCAGCTGACTTACCCTAGTACAGAGTCTAATTTCTTCATTAATTTCTGCAACATTCATGGTCTTCAATCCAATTTCCACTTTGTTGAATACCAACTCTTATTATTGACCAAAATTGTTTGAGCCTCCTTATAGCAAATCTTTTCTGTTTCCTGTCACTGATCTATATCTTCAATTTTCAGTAAATGGATGTTGTTGTGCATATGTATTCACTGATTTTGTTTGCTCTTGTGTAGGGATGGGCCAGATATCCATTTATGATCCGGTTATCAGGCCTATCTGGGTTGTTTAGTATCTGGCTGGATAGTACTACTGTCCTGCCAGATATCCGGTAAAAATAAAATTTTTAATTAAAAGAAACAATTTTTGAATTAAAAAAATGTACAATGTCATATTTTTCTACTTAATTCTATTATATTAAATTAATATTGATATGTTTTCAAAAATTTAACTTGTCCATATAAGTACAAATTTGAAATAAAATTTAAAAGTTTTTTCTCCAAAAAATAAATAAATAAAATTAATAATAAGAAAGTTAAATAATATATATATATATATATATATATATATATATATATATATATATATATATATATATATATATATATATATATATATATATATATATATATATATATATATATATATATATATATATATATATATATATATATATATATATATAATCAGTAAAGCTATAGGGGCCTGTCAGTGGGGCCAGCACTCTTCTCCATCTGGATCTGTTGTAAATAATTCCATCTTCCATCAACTGTCACACCATAGGCAGCTGATGTCACCTCAATGAATCCCCAACTGGCTCCATTGATCTCTTCTTGGGTCTCTCTCTGTCTTCTTCCTCTTGGTGTCCACTCTCACCTTCCCTCTAGCTGCTCTCCCCTCTGAAATATTCCACATTTGTCCCAACCATCTCAGTTTTGCTGCATCTATCTTTCAAATAATTGGTCCAACTTCTATACTTTCTCTAATTCTTACAGTCCTTATTCTCTCCCTCCGGGTCCTTCCCACCATCAGCTCTACTGCTTGAATTCTGGTTTCTTGTCATACCCCAAGTCTCTGGCCCTATAAAACAAAAATGTTTTCAGGGTACTTTCAAAAATTACTTTCTTTACTCCTATCACTATTCTTCTGTTGGCCAAGATTGGGTATTCGCCCTCTCTACTCCTCCGTATTTCTCCATCCAGTTGGTGATTTCCAGTGTATTTCCTCATTCCCTTTTGAAATATTCCCCCCCCCCAAAAAAAAAACACTCATATCTGTCTAGCACCCTCGCCTCCTCGCCATCGACCTTCAGCACAAGCTCCTCTCTCTCCCTCCTCCCTACTAACTATTAACAGTTCTATCTTTTCCACATTCATGCTCAATCCTGCCTCTTTTAGCTTTTCAGCAAAACTTCTTATCACCTCAACTTCTTACTATCTTAGCTGGTGGGCAAAGGCCGGAGGCCTACCAATATCCACCAGAGTTGGGGAACATTCAATCAGGTTGCTAATGGCCGACGTGACCCGATACACGGTGTTTAAAAGTGTGCAAGTCAAAGAAAGTTGGGAAAACAGATAAAGGGAGTGTGTTCCAGACTTTACCAGTAGAGTATGTGTAAGATTGAGCATAGTGGTTAAGTCTGGGGTCAGAGAGTTGAACAGAGAAATGATAGGTCATTTCCAAGGGACTTTAGTGGCAACCTTCCACAACATGGAAGGGCATGATTAGGGATGCTTTGATGCTAATGTCAATCACTTCCAACACTTGTTGTGATGTCAACTTGCTTGTGGCAAATTTTATTAACTTATGACTAATACTCCGATATCTATAAGCTGTGCATATGTGGGGCTGAGATCAAGTGGGACACCCTGTTGTATCTTCAGAACATTGATTTCAAATATTTTAATATGCAAGAACAAAGACAGACAGGCAAAATTCTAGTACTTTAAATTGTGATGCAGAAACAATCTATTTTCCACTTTCTAGGGTAATTTAGTTTCTTCTTAGAGTATATTTGGCCTCTACTACCAAACAGCCTTTCACTCTCAATAAAGAAAGTGGATTAGAGATTATAGAAGCCAATATAAGTAAATTAATTGTCCAAAAATTAATGAAATTGATGACTATTAAAAGAAAAATATGACGATTAATCGTCCCATCATTATATAATATATATATATATATATATATATATATATATATATATATATATATATATATATATATATATATATATATATATATATATATATATATATATATATATATATATATATATATATATTAAATTTACAGACAGGCTATAGCTATGGTTTTGGTTTCGTTGAGTATCAAAAACCAGATGATGCAGCCAAGGCTATTTTGCAGTTAAATAACTTAGCCGTCCAGCACAAAAGAATTAAAGTATCATATGCAAGACCCCCTGGTGATGATATCAAAGAAACCAATCTCTATATTCAAAATATACCCAGGTTGGCATCATTGGAACAGGAGATGTGTTTTCTGTGTTATATCAAAATTTTAACATTGAAATAATCCTTCCCAACGTTTTTCTGCAGGGCGACGTCTCCTAATTTTTTTTTTTTTTTTTTTTTTCCTGATTTAGATCATATTCCTTAGAACAGTTTCATAACCTATTTACACGGTTCGGTACTATTGTTCAGAAAAATTTGCTTAAAGATAAAGTGACTGGATTGCCACGTGGAGTTGGGTTCATAAGGTAAGATGATGATGATTATTATTATTATTATTATTATTATTATTATTATTATTATTATTATTATTATTATTATTATTATTATTATCTAGTTCAAAGTCTAAATGCTTCATACTTTTAAATAGTTTACAAGGTAGGTTAGTAATTAAAGTAACTAAATGTTTGATGTTTTTTGATTTTGAAGCGAGTCTAGAAGAAAATACTGGAAAATTTTAAAAGGATATGTAAATCAGGATAAAAAAACATTAATAAAATATACATATTGTAAAGAACTAATAGGAGGCCAAGAAGACTGTAGTAAAAATTAAGAGATATGAAAAATTTATGTGAAGTATGAAAGGGTAATACAGGAAACTTTTGAGGAAAGTAAATGGTTTGGAAATTTTTTTATTTTTTTTTATTTCTCTTATATTTTAGCTTGAAAAAAATTATAGAGTATTTGTGATGTTTGGTCAAAAGTAGACATTGAATTGCTAACAGATGGCAAAAGCCTGCACAGTTTTGATAAAAATGGTTATGTGAATTGATAATTAGGGTGACGATATATGAGAATTAATAAAGGAGAGAATCTGCAAAAATATTTCTCAAGAAGAGATCAAAAATAGTAACATTTTCTTTAGAATTTGTGGCAAGGGATTGTTTTAATAAAAAGAGAAGGAAATTTAAAAAGGATAGCTGGACCAAAGAAATGGGGTATGAACTGAAGTTGATAGAAGTGCTCTGTGAAATTACAGAAAGAGTATGTTAAATTACCATTCATTATTATTATTATTATTAGTAATGGTGGTTTGGTTGTGGAAAAACATTTTAATTTTGCAATTAACAACCCCTTTCATGAGTATTTTCTTCTCTTTCTCTTTTTAAATTTTATACAGTATATGTTATGAAACATTTGTCTGAATATGCAGGATTTGGGAAATTTCAGTCAGGATTTTTGAATTTCTTTTGTTTTTAAAAACAATTTTCTTCTTTTATAAACAGATGTTTCTTAGAAGTAGTATTGTCCGAACTTTACTAAAATATTAATTGCATAAGAGAAATGGCATTTGCATTTATTAAATTAGTGGGAATATGAAATATGATTAAATCCACATATTTTTATAAAGTTAATTTTTGTTTTGAAAATTTGAACTTTTGGACTTAATATGCTTCTCTTCTGAGGCATAGAGGTGTATAACATGTTTGTATAGGGGATACTACCAGCTCTTCTTTTGTGTGAGTATTTGAATTTTTTTTTTTGTTAAATGTATTGTTGAATAGAAGTTGAGGGGGGTGGGGGGGGGAATTTTTATTCGTTTATTTAAAAAAATTTTTTGTTAAATAATTTTTGCCTATTTCTGTGTTTGATGTAAAAAAAAAAAATTAAAAAAAGTTGTATAGTTTTGTATAATTCAAATAAAATACATTCGTTAAAGTTCTATAAGTGTTGTTGTTAAATAGTAATAGGACATTTACTATTAGTCATGAGTTGGTATTTTGTAATAGTAAATTTACATTTAATGAGAAAATTTAAATAATTAATAGTGGTTTAAATAGTTATTTATGGAGTCACTGCAGTTTTTATCATATCAGTTTTGAGTAACTTTTATGTTAGTAAATGGCAAAAGATTTAGAAACAATAATAGAGCACTAATTTGCTTTAAAGTTCTATTATATTTCAAAGTAATTTTATAAATTTAAAATATGCTTTTAATATGTAAGGAGTAAGCATTTTTCTCATAGAATGGTATAACTATTTTTATAGTCTACACACCAGGTGTATCCAAAAATGTTCCTTCCTTATAGATTATATAACACATTTTTCGAAAAATCGCAAAACTTATCTATTACTCATTTATTCTTTATAGATAACAGTTCCCAATTCAACTTTTATAATCAGGAATGTGATATTAGAATAAAAAAAATTTTAATTGTCTGTTTTTGTCATTCTTAATTTATCAAAAAAAAAATGTTGCTAAAGATATATTTGTTAGTGAAATGGTTTCTGAATTAATCAGTTTTTTTTTATTAAACTATAAGGATTGCTTTTTAAATCTCTAGTTTTTATTATATCTTTCCTGATTTGAATCTTGGTAACAACTCTTACACTTTCTCATTAGGTTAGGACTTACGGAAATTTTGAAAAAAAAAAAATTTTTTTTGTTGTTGTTGTTTATTTGATGATAAATTAATTGTTTTAAAACTCTGAAATTAGGAAAAACTTTCTCCTAAAGAACATGGTTATTTAAGTCAGAACTCTTCACTTATTTCTAAAATCATATTGTATGTTTTTACTGCTAGGAAAAAACTAGAGAAGTGCATCAAGGCAACAGCTAGCCTTTTGATTTGATTTCACGATTTCAGAGTACTGTAGGTAGCATTTTTTTTTTTTTTTTTTAATAACTAGTAGAAGATTCCCAACACTCCTAAAAGGAACATTGCCAAATCCCAACAAGAGTATTTTGCTCCTACTTCCCTTATTTGATAGTGTTCCTCTGTGAGTTGTCCAAGTATAGGAAATATTTCTGTTTCCCGAATATGTGTGATGATTCTTACTGCATTCCATTTAAGCATCTTTTGCTTTCGTATTATGTTCATGCTCTTACGATGAAGATATGTAACATGTTAAATCATTTTTTAGTAGATTATATTGTTTTCCCTGTTTCATAGATTTCTTAATGTCCATTTTTTTTTTTGAAAAGTATGTAATGATGCATACTTTCATGTCAAAGCCATTTTAATATATTCATGTAAATTTATTGTATAATTAGTAACTGACAGTACACAGTCATCTCTTTAAAATAATAATAATAATAACAACTTACACTTTTCTTTTATTATTATTAAATTATTATATTAAGAAATGATGAGACCAGGTATATATATATATATATATATATATATATATATATATATATATATATATATATATATATATATATATATATATATATATATATATATATATATATATATATATATATATATATATATAGAGAGAGAGAGAGAGAGAGAGAGAGAGATTAATTGTCCTTTATTTTCAAACATTTACAATTTTAAAGTTAAATAAATTAAAAATAAATGTATTCTTTTACTGCTTTTTATCTTCTCAGTGATTTTTTTATTAAAAAGGAAAGGACAATTTAAAATTCTATAAAGTAAACCCGACTAACCTTACATCCGAATATCCATTGGTGTAGCCCCAAGAAAGGTTATAGCTTTCTTTGATGCTTATATATAAATAGACAGTATATTTATTTATGCCTATTTTCATCACACCATTTTTAATCATTTTTAAAAGCTACCTTTATAATATTTTAATATTCAAAGAAAATGGCAATAAATTTTTTAGTAGAACACGATTAAGCTCTGGAAAAAAAATGATTAACATTTACTGTATTTTTTATTCGTTATATTTATTAACTTTTATTAATGATTATTAATGAAAAGATCAATTATGAAGGTTTTGATAAAAAAAATAATACAGCATTTCAAATACACGTTAGTTTGTTAAGTTTCTATCATGAAAAAATAAAAAATTTCATCAGTGTTTGCCTAGTGCACTTTTCAAGCGACCCAAATATATATACAATGAATAGGACTCGACGTCACAAGACGCGCACGTGCCTGTCTACATCTGTTATATATTCACACAAATAAAAGTAATCGGACACTGAATAACAGGCCCCTAAATTGAAGAAAAAAGACAATCTAAGTTTCTCAGCAGTTAATTTTGAATTTACAACAAACATTTGTATTTAAAAAAAATAAAATAATAAATAAAAATGTAAAAAGTAATTTTCCATTAAGAAATTGTTTTAAATAATAACTGTTGGACCAGGCCCCTGTACATTAGTGATGGGATGATCAAGAATTTTTTGACCATGATAATGAAATTGAAAAAGTATATTTTTAAAATTTTAATTTTATTAAATTTTATAATAAGGGAGAATTAAATTCCTTTTTCTTTATTCAAACGTGTAAATACATGTAATTTTAATATATATAATAGTACAGGGTGTCCCACTCGCTCTCGGCCCCAGATATGCACTTATAGATATCAAAGTAGTGGTTGTAAATTTATAAAGTTTGTCACGAACAAACTTTGGTGTGTGAGATTCAGGGTGACATCACAAAAAGTGTTGGAAGTGATCATCATTAGCATCAAGGCATACCTGCACACGCTTTTCCATGTTATGGAATTTCAAGTATCCACCTACATATTGCAAGTCTCAGCATCAATTGCCCACCGAATGTTGTCTTTCAGTTAAATGAGAGAGTATGTGTCTAGTTGCAATACAATTTCCCTTTCATCATGTCCCATAGGAAGAAATCCGGTGAAGCAAGATCAGGCACCTTCCTTTGTAGCCAAAGTCCATTTGAAAAGACATAATCTTCAAAGGAGTGAGTTTCATACATGCTTACGTCCAAGAGACACCATCCAGTACGGAGTTCCTCATCATCCAAATGAATTATGAACTCATGGAAGGTGTTCATATTCAAAATTTATTAACATACAACCAATACTTTGAGACCTATAAGCGCATACATTGAACCGAGAGCGAATGGGACACCATGATGATGTATCTTTGGGACATTGATTTTAAAACTTTTAATATGTGAGAACATAGACAGATATGCAAAATTCTAGTACTTTAAATTTTAGAGTTCTTAAATTGTGATGTAGAAACAATCTTTTCTCCAGTTTCTTAATTCAATTTCGTCTTGTTGAGTATATTTGGCCCCCACTAAAACAGCCTTTCACTCTTAATATAAGAAAGTGAAGCAGATATATTTTTAAGCCAATATAAGTAAATTAATCAGCAAAATATTTAACAAAAAATCGATGATGATGGAGCAAAAATTGACGATTATGACTAATGATTAATCATCCCATTATTTATATATATATATATATATATATATATATATATATATATATATATATATATATATATATATATATATATATATATATATATATATATATATATATATATATATATATATATATATATATATATATATATACAGGGTCCATTATGAAAGTAATGCGCATGATTTTATTGTGACGCGACTATCCATCGCAGCGGGGTAAAATGAGTCAGGAAATGTGATGAGGGGTCTGCCCTTCCAATGCAGCTGATCGTTAGTTTGCTCCGAGCAGTGTGAGTGAAAGACGTGCCTTCGCGTGAAGTGTGTTTTTCGACTTTGTAACACGGCGCGATGGAGCGTTCGCTTGAACAGCGATACGCAATCAAGTTTTGTGTGTGGCTTGGAAAGAATGCAACCGAAACATTCCAGATGCTTCAAGAGGCCTTCAAGAACAACTGCATGTCAAGGTCAAAGTTCGGCAGATGGTACAAGGCGTTCAAGGAGGGCCGGGAGGAGATAGCCGACGAACCCCGTTGTGGACGCCCAACAACGGCCAGAACCGACGAAAACGTGAATCGTGTGCACGAAGTTTTGCGTTCCGACCGTCGATTGAGCATCCAGCAAATCGCTGACACCCTAAACATGTCCACATTTGCGGTACATGGGATAGTGACCGAGGATCTGCAAATGCGCAAGGTCTGCGCGAAGCTTGTACCGAAAGTGTTGAGGGAATAGCAGAAAGAACTTCGAGTTTTTTGCTGTCAAGAATTGTTGGATTTAATTCAAAATGAGCCGGACTTTCTTAACTCTGTCGTAACCGGAGACGAATTCTGGATGTTCGAGTACGACCCAGAATCGAAAAGGCAGAGCAGCGAGTGGCACACAAAATCATCCCCCCGCCCCAAGAAAGCGCGAATGAGCAAGTCTCGCATCAAAACGATGCTCATTGTCTTTTTTGACGTCCGAGGAATCGTCCATTTTGAGTTTGTTCCGCAGGGACAAACTGTCAACTCAGCCTTTTACCTGAAGGTGCTCAAGAGATTGAAATGCCGGGTCGCACGCTTGAGGGCTGATATCAAAGACACGGTCAAGCTTCACCATGACAATGCCCCCAGCCACATGGCATTCATCGTTACCAATTTCCTGGCCCGGAGCAACATCCCGGTGGTCACCCAGCCCCCTTACAGTCCCGACTTGGCTCAGTGCGACTTTTTTTTTTTGTTTCCCCGACTGAAGAGAGCTGAAAGGAAAGCATTGGGAGTCCGTGGAAAACATTCAAAAACATGTCAGGGGGCCTTCCATGCATGGCAGACACGTCTCCGCAAGTGTATTGATGCTGGGTTAGAGTATTTTGAAGAATTTTTTTAAGCATTTGTACCAGTAGGATCAAGAAATATATTTTTCCCAGCAAATTCGCATTACTTTCATAATGGACCCTGTATATATATATATATATATATATATATATATATATATATATATATATATATATATATATATATATATATATATATATATATATATATATATATATATATATACGATTATTTTTTGACAGTTTAATAAATATTTGTTCTGAAAAAGTAGGTTTATTAATTTTCTTGTATTTGTTATGAATGTTTATATTATTTTTACAAAATCACTTTATAGATTTAATTTGAAATAGTGGTGGAGTGACGTAAAATAAGTTTTGAGACATTAAAAATTAAAGAACCCAAAAATTTACTTGAAATTTAGTTTGATTTAGTAGTAAAAAATTTGTTTACTTCACCCCTGTTTATGTTTAAACGTCCAGTGTAATTGAAGGAATGGAAATGCTGTATTTTGATTTTACTTTTGTTAACTAAATATCTAATAGTGTTCGGTTGAAGATTCTAATACCTAAAGAGATTCAACTTTAAGATGTTTGATATATAATTATTGAGTTTTATTCGCTGTAATAAAAGTCAAATCTGTTGGTTGGCATAGTCCATTTTATTACTTTTAATATATAATCTCCAGAAAGTAATACTCATAATTGTATTGTGTGTGTGAGATTTTGAGCTCTTGTATATTGTCAAAGGACTACTAAATGTAAACTAACAGAAATAAAACTAACATTAAAAGTAGAAAGGGCTTAGAATATTATCTGCAGCTGTTTATTTTATTTCATTTTATTTTTAAGTTTTTTTTTTTGCCAAGAACATTAGTTTGAAACCCGTTTTCCAGGTTTGACAAGAAATCAGAAGCTGATGCTGCAGTTGCTGCTATGAATGGAAAGACTCCTGATGATGGTACCGAGCCCCTGATTGTGAGGGTGGCTGAGGAACATGGTAAGATGAAAGCTGTATACTACGCAGGATATCACGCAGGACTTAGTAACAGAGGTAAGGGACTAAATGAATGTATACAAGGGAATGAAAGTAGGGAGAATGTGTAGTTTCAATTACAAATTTGATTTGTTAATTGCAATGATATATTTAACAATTTTATTTTTAAAATATTAATTAAGAGTGTGATCAAATTTGTAATTGAATAGAGTGTTAGAAAAGTCCAGTAGATAATTTTATTTTTATTTTTTTTTTGTAAACAAATTATTAAGTAGGGATATACTGGTAAGTTATTAGGTATTTCTAATTGAATGCGAGTTAGTATGTGGCAAAATGATTTTTGGTTACAAGCATCTACACAACCAATTTGTTGAACACACTCTTTCACTCTTTCCATTTTCAAATTTTATCTCTTTATTTGTAACTTATAATATATATTTGTAACGCTTTGTTTATTCACGTAAATGTTTAAATTGAATCTTTTAAAAGAAGCTTTATATACAATTTATTAAATTTCGTGAAAGTTTAAAATAAATATTTTTTCAACAGTTAAGCAAAATTAAATCAAATCTCACAAAGTATATAATATTTGTTTATTGTATATAAAATTTAAGGATTAATAAATTTTGCTTTAACATGAATCAATGCATGTAAGACTTCAATTGACTAATTGATGAAAAAAAGGTTTATAATATTTTAACCATGGATTCTTTTATTTCGTAGCCTACCTGATTTGAAAGCATATATTGAGCTTGAGGGAGGGGGAGTTGGGTGAAATTTGCTTGAACTTTTATCAAAACATTTGTGGAAAAATATTTGTTCAACTTTTTAAATCTGTTAAAAATTATCTTTGTTAGAATCAGTTTATATATATATATATATATATATATATATATATATATATATATATATATATATATATATATATATATATATATATATATATATATATATATATATATATATATATATATATATATATATAGGGGAAGTCAAAAATTATCTGCAATCTTGATCATGTGTTTTAAAATAATCACAGATATTGAAAATTATTTTTTCAACATAATCTTGCTTTTCAATGCACTTTGACCAACCAGGCCACAAACTTTCTTATTCCCTCCGAGAAGAGGGATTGCGCATTCTTCTGTGCACCATTTCCTGTTCACTTTTCGCCCGTTGCAAATCGACGACCCATCTCGCACAGACTTTATGAAATCCATGCTTGCCATAGATATAATAATTTGCAGCTAACACGCCAGATCAACGATAGTAATTTGTCTGTTGACTAGAAGTTCCTGTTGAGCTTGTTCAGTTTCGTCATTGGTCGAAGTTGATTGACGCACGTCCAATCATTTTTGAACTTTTCGATTTATACACACTACTACTCGGTGAAACACTGCCTCTTATTTCGAGAGAGAAATGAATTTCAACTTCTGATACACCATCAAATCACAAATTGAATCAGTGATCTCTGTTCTTCCTTAGTGCACACTGCCAACGTTACTTCCATGTTTACGCTGTAACAATAACGAGAACACTGGAACGATCAGAGTAAAATCTGAGGCACGTTATCTCGGGAGTACTAATTTTCAGCGTGCTATCGCTGAACGCAGGGCGATCAACCTGACGAGAGTACGGATAACTTTTGACTTCCCATTGTTATATATATATATATATATATATATATATATATATATATATATATATATATATATATATATATATATATATATATATATATATATATATATATATATATATATATATATATATATAGGGGAGGAACATGACATGCAGAATGTCTTGCTCAGAATAGTTATTTTGCGTAGAAGTAATTGTTTAATATATATATATATATATATATATATATATATATATATATATATATATATATATATATATATATATATATATATATATATATATATATATATATATATATATATATATATATATAGATGAATAAATGAATGAGAACTTGCGTTAATCTGAATAGACTTCGAGATAGTGATCGTGGTTGTCCATATCAGGTGAAGCAATCTCCCTCAAGAAGAACTCGCAATGTTCTTCTAATATGAATGACTTTCTAAGTGTACAGTCGCCTAAGGAAATTCATGAACACTACAAGTGTCTTCAGCATCTTCGCGGGTTAAAAAATTTTCTAATTAAAATGATTCTGACAATGAAAATACTTTTATCTATCTCTGTATGTGTATATAAATGGAGAGAGGAGCTTTATTAGCAGATTGATTGATTAAAAAAAAAAAAATGTGCAGACCGGCAACTTCTGTGTTCAGAAATTCCTTGGGCAACAGTACCGAATAGTTGAATTTTCAAATGCATTTATGTTCAGAAGAATTTTAAAAAATTTTTTTTAAATGGTTTAGAAAGACCTAATCCGTTACATACATGCACATTGATATTTCCTCCCGGAATAATATATATATATATATATATATATATATATATATATATATATATATATATATATATATATATATATATATATATATATATATATATATATATATATATATATATATATATATATATATATATATATATATATATAGGGTTATTCAAGGTTGACCGAGACTATTGTACATAACAAAGGACGAAAAGAGAATGATGCAACTTCGATTGATTGTTCCCCGATATATCGCTAGTATCGTGCGTCTGGCAAGTAGTAATTGGCTCATGCCCATTAGTGTTAGCAAAGGTGGAGTCTGTGAATGTGCCTGTTGATGTGGTGCAGATTTCTTGTGAAGGAGATTGTGAAACTTCCTGAGATTTTGATAAAATTGATAGAGCAATTTGGGAAACATGCTTTCGAGTACTAGAGTGTATGAATGGTGTCCAAGAGTATTGGTTAAGTTCGAAACTTAATGACTAATGAACAGCATGGACACGTTCGTCTGAGAGCTGTCACACCAGTGAATATAGCATGAGTTCAGCAAGCCATTCTTGATAACCGGCGAATAACGTGCGTGACATTGCATTGAAAGTACATATCGATGTTAGCTGTGTAGAAACGATTATCAAGGAGCACCTCCATTTAAGCGAAGTGGGTGCGAGATTAGCTGGCGTTTGATTAGAGATACACGCAAAACGCACTTGTGATCAACTCCCCCACACAGGGAGATGGATCTCAATGAATTATCGTGTGATATAAAACTCCCAATTTTCCACACCTGAGAAGAAATGACGCAGCATGGAGTGATGGTATAAAGGTTCTCTGCCCACTAAGTCCAAAGAGGGCATTGTTTTGGGATTCGTCATCCTGGACTTGTAGTGTCATGTGAATTTCTTTGAGCAAGGAGTCACAGTTGCTCCCCAGTATTATTCAACATTTGTTGAAGGCTTCCATACAAAATGACATTACAGAGTAAGACCTGGAAAGTTGTCAGAACTTCTTGGTGACATTATACACTGAGAGGTGTTGCCACTTTCAACTTATAGTCCCTTAAAGTATACCACAATGATGACATCGGGACCTAGATGCTTAAGGAATACTTGAAGAAGTCAACCTAGTTTGGTGCCAGTATGACCTTCCCATAGCAACTTAAAGTGGAAAAGTCTTGGTCAGTTTTTGAACAACCTATATATATATATATATATATATATATATATATATATATATATATATATATATATATATATATATATATATATATATATATATATATATATATATATATATATATATATATATATATATATATATATATATATATATATATATATATATATATATATATATATATATATATATATATATATATATATATATATATATATATATATATATATATATATATATATATATATATATATATATATATATATATATATATATATATATATATATATATATATATATATATATATATAATAAGTCTTGTTAATATAAAATAAATATAATCTGCAAACGATGCATCAGATTTTTTTATTTTGTCTCATACGCATAAAAACTAATTATTTTATGTACGAATTCATCAGTTTTGTATATTATCTAAGACCGTTATATATATATATATATATATATATATATATATATATATATATATATATATATATATATATATATATATATATATATATATATATATATATATATATATATATATATATATATATATATATATATATATATATATATATATATCAATTTTTCATACCCTTTCTTTTGTCTTTTTAATTTTCTATTATTGATTTGAAACAAAATATGAATAAAAATTGTTTAGAAATAATAGATTGTTTTTCAAGTGTTTTAAAAATGAAAGTAAAAATTTCATAGCGGAATTAACCAAAATAAACTTACAAGGACTACCTTGTTTTTAACGCAGGTGCGGCTCCTCAAAGTACGGTCCCTTGCCCCTGGTACCAGCCTTGAAGGCTCGTCGTAGGGTCTGCATGGGGGTTTGAATTGGTGGTGTTCCGCGAAAGCATTGTGAATGTTTCGACTTTATTTTTTCTGGAGCGCTTAATGTTTCATTTTTCCTTTATCAGATCACATCATTTTAAATCAATCATGTCAGAAATTTACATTATGTAGATGTAGGTTTAATTTTGTTCCAACAACATTCTGTTATTTTACATATATATATATATATATATATATATATATATATATATATATATATATATATATATATATATATATATATATATATATATATATATATATATATATATATATATATATATATATATTATATATGTTTTGAAAAACAGTAATCGAGTATTGATAGCCTATATAATAAAATATTTTCCTTAATCTCTCTCTCTCTCTCTCTCTCTCTCTCTCTCTCTCTCTCTCTCTCTCTCTCTCTCTCTCTCTCTCTCTCTCTCTCTCTCTCTCTCTCTCTCTCTCTCTCTCTCTCTCTCTCTCTCTCTCTCTCTCTCTCTCTCTCTCTCTCTCTCTCTCTCTCTCTCTCTCTCTCTCTCTCTCTCTCTCTCTCTCTCTCTCTCTCTCTCTCTCTCTCTCTCTCTCTCTTTCTCTCTTCTCTCTCTCTCTCTCTCTCTCTCTCTCTCTCTCTCTCTCTCTCTCTCTCTCTCTCTCTCTCTCTCTCTCTCTCTCTCTCTCTCTCTCTCTCTCTCTCTCTCTCTCTCTCTCTCTCTCTCTCTCTCTCTCTCTCTCTCTCTCTCTCTCTCTCTCTCTCTCTCTCTCTCTCTCTCTCTCTCTCTTCTCTCTCTCTCTCTCTCTCTCTCTCTCTCTCTCTCTCTCTCTCTCTCTCTCTCTCTCTCTCTCTCTCTCTCTTCTCTCTCTCTCTCTCTCTCTCTCTCTCTCTCTCTCTCTCTCTCTCTCTCTCTCTCTCTCTCTCTCTCTCTCTCTCTCTCTCTCTCTCTCTCTCTCTCTCTCTCTCTCTCTCTCTCTCCACAAAATTATTGTTATTACTTATTTTAAAAATCTTTTTATTCATTTCTTAAAATAGGAAAGAAAAAGTTGGTTAGTTTTGGCAATATTAAATTTTTTTTATATTTTAATTAAAGATTTCATTAGGATAAAAAAGGAAAAATGTTTGATTTAATAATGCTAGTCATTTTTACTAGGATAATTTTAAGAAACATGTATTTTCCGTTTTGCTAAATTTTAAGTAACATTGGGATGTAAATATTAAGCAAACAATAGGAATGTAAATATTCTAATATTTTTTCTCATTGTTATAAGTTATTTTTTTTCCTTTACGTTAAGAAATGTAAATTAAAGGCTTACCAGTAATAGATTTATATCAATTTTAAATTGTATAATTGTATTATTGTCCGCCTATGTCCACTATTAAATATATAAAAAACATTCGATCTTTTTTTTACACCTTCCCAACTATTTACACCTATTCCTATATTCTTGTTGCACAAAAAATAAAACCTTTAAGTAACATGCTACACTGTGTGGTGTGTTTGTGTGTATGTGACTGTATGTGAAGTTTTGATGGTCTCGAATAACTTGACGAAGCTTTAAAATAAAAATAAAAAAAGGTAAGTGGAATTTTCCTTTTTGTCTTTTATAATAGCCTCTTAAAGTTTTGATACTTTCAATATGTTTTGCATATTATTATTTGTCTTTTTTTTTTTTTAATTGTAGTTTGTTAACGTTTTTTTTTTTTTTTTTTTTTTTTTTTTTTTTTTTTAACCATTTTATAATTAAAATTGTTTCAAGAAACGTATGAGGTTTTTCCCCACTTTTTCTAAATGTTTTCAGCAAAAATAAAAATTGTCTTGGTTTTATATATATATATATATATATATATATATATATATATATATATATATATATATATATATATATATATATATATATATATATATATATATATATATATATATATATATATATATATATATATATATATATATATATATATATATATATATATATATATATATATAGTTTCTTTTTGCATTTGTTAGAATTAAAATGTTTTGCTTCATTTCAAAATAACTTGGAGTTGTAAAACTCGAATCCGTTTTCTTTCCTGTATAAACTCGTTTAATTTTTGGATCGTCTTTTTAAATATTAATTTTTATAAGAAAGAAAAGCAAACACAAGATGGGTTTGGAATACAAGTTAATTAAGCTATGTATACTTTTTCTTCACACTATTGTTTAAAAAAAAAAATATTTAATGGAAGATATTTAAAAGTAATAAATAGTTTTATTTATTATTATTATTATTATTATTATTATTTATTATTATTCACTGGAAAGAATTTTTTGAAATTCTCATCTTTCCTCTATTGAGTAAACATAGTTTTATTCTTTAAAATTTGCTACTCTATTATGGATTCCTCAATTTGGATTATTATTATTATTATTATTTCTATAAAATTTTCTACTTTATTATGGATTCATCAAATTTAACTTTTATTATTATTATTATTTCTTTAAAATTTACTACTTTATTATGGATTCATCAAATTAGACTATTATTATTATTTCTTTAAAATGTACTACTTTATTATGGATTCATCAGATTAGACAATTATTATTAGTTATTATATAATTATTATATTATTATATTATTATTATTATTATTATTATTATTGATTCTTTAAATTTACGTTTTTATTATGGATACATCAGTTTGGACTATTATTTTTATTATTATTACTACTACTACTATTATTATTATTATTATTCACTACGTAATTATCATCAATGAATTGATTATCCTTCATTAGTTTAGAATTAAAAATGTTAGAAT
The DNA here is from genome assembly GCA_009176605.1 of Armadillidium nasatum. Classification (NCBI taxonomy): domain Eukaryota; kingdom Metazoa; phylum Arthropoda; class Malacostraca; order Isopoda; family Armadillidiidae; genus Armadillidium; species Armadillidium nasatum. The sequence continues at coordinate 125,625 of SEYY01001151.1, read as the reverse complement.
TTGTATTGAATTATAATAGTTACATTCTAAAGGCTTACTTATTCTTTTATGCAATCATGTGAAATATTTTAGCATTTTAGAATACTTATAATAGTTATAATAGTTACAATTGTTGATTTCACAAAGCATTAAAGTGTCTTTTAGTATATATATATATATATATATATATATATATATATATATATATATATATATATATATATATATATATATATATATATATATATATATATATATATATATATATATGTTCTGTTTCTTAATAATTAAAAAGAAGGAATTCTCCCTTATTGCTTATATTAATCATTTTAAAAATGTGGAAGGTCAAATTTTAGATTGAGAGAAATTTTGAATTGGAGGGCAATGTGCAATTGTAAAATTTCTCACATTGTAATTGGTAACAGGAGAGAATAGTTTTAGAAGTAGAAAGTTGTACATACAAAACCTAGAGACCTTAAATAAATACACGAGAATATGCCTTGAATACGTTGATTATTATATGTTTGCCATTGTCTTTCAGAAGCATGTGTGCTTGTTACTCTGTATCATTCATATTTTGTTGCTCTTTATTTATGATACATTATATACAAAAAGTATTTACATTCCCTTGTTAAAATATAGGATGTCAATTCTTCAGAATTTAAAAGGAAATCCTTTTCTTCCCTTTAAAAAATTTTAAGTTTAAAAGGAAACTTGAAACGAATACAATAAACTCGACTATAATCTTAATTAGAGAATCAGACCACCACCTATTTTTATTATTATTATTTTTTCTTTCATGAACCGAAGAAATTGTATTTCATCTTAATATTTATAATATAATTAAACATCATTGTTTAAAGTTTGTTATAATGGAATCGAACCTGGGCTCTATAGCACTAAAGCATAGAGTTTTATCACTACGCTACTGGCGGTTCAAAAGAGAAATCCAAAGAGGAGGCTTATGAATTCACAAGAGCAACCTCCAAGGACTTCTCCCGACCGCGCTTGAGCATGAGGCAACTTGACCCGGGCTCGACCCCCCCTTTTCCTCGCAAACTGAACAGATAGGTCAACAATTAAGGTCTGCTAACACTCTCGCAGATCAAATACATTAAACATCATTGTTTAAAGTTTGCTATATGGGAATCGAACCCGGGCCCTATAGCACAAAAGCATAGAGTTTTACCACTATGTTGCCTCACGCTCAAGCGCGGTCGGGAGAAGTCCTTGGAGGTTGCTCTTGTGACTTCATAAGCCTCCTCTTTGGATTTCTCTCTTGAACCGCCAGTAGCGTAGTGGTAAAACTCTATGTTTTAGGGCCCGGGATCGTCTACCCTATAGCAAACTTTAAACAATGATGTTTTATGTATTTGATCTGCGAGAGTTACCAGACCTTAATTGTTGACCTATATAATATAATATAACATCTTAACCTTGCCTAATACTGTCTTGTGAGACATTTAGATCTTTTCAGTCATCTTTCCTCATTTTGATTTCAAGATTTGCATAACCAAAGAAACTAGTTAATCGCTTTAAACATTTGATCGCTCTAAATTCAATGTAAATAGTATTATTTGAGTAGGACTTGTAGCTTGGAATAAAAACGTATATTTTAAATAGGCGGTGTGTGTGGTTCGTTTTTTTATTATTTTTATTTTTTTTAATTTTTTTTATATAATATAGCAATAACTGATGTCAATTTCTTATAGCTTCTTGATACCAAATCATTCAAAAAAATTTTTTTTATCATTTTTTTTTAAAATTATTTTTTATTTTATTTTTTGAGATATTACCTTCATATCTGTAGGTAGCTAAGTTAATTTATACAACATCGCATATTTAATAGATATTTTTATGATTTTGATTTCATTTCCTCATATCTACAAAAAAGATTCCACTATTTTTTTTTTTTATATTAATATTAATAAATAGGAATAATTTTTCAAGCTTTTTGGAATGTAATCCCCCCTTGGTTTATGCAGGTAAGGCGAGAAGTCAGTACGTAAATAGAGCGAGTATGGGGGCTGGAATGGCACCGTTCGCCAGAGGAAATTATAACAATGGGATTGGGCAATATGGAGGCAGAGCTAATTTCAATAACACTGTAAGTAAATATATATATATATATATATATATATATATATATATATATATATATATATATATATATATATATATATATATATATATATATATATATATATATATATATATATATATATATATATATATATATATATATATATATATATGGTAGTTAAATAAAGTTAAAAAAAAAAAGTTTAGTGGAATACGTAGGCTTAGGCTTTAAATATAGATGGGGAGCTGAATTTATTTATTTTTAAATTTTTTTTTTAACTTCCTACATTTCCAAATTCACTTTTCATGTTCTCTTTTTGCCATTTTTATTTTAGTGTTTAAATTTTTTTTACTCTCCTTGTTAATTTTGATCGAAGAAATATGAAGGCATGGATAGGAAAATATATCTTTAATATAAATAATTAAGAATTTGAAAGTAATGTTGAATGATAATTACACGTAAAGAATAATAATAATAATAAATAATAATTTGATTTTAAATAATAACTGATAATTTTATATGTCATGTCTAGCATGACTCAAACTTTAATAATAATAATAATAATAATAATGTGTCAAAAAGGTAATAACCTATTTAGGTTTAGTAGTGAATCATGTATTTATTTTTGTTTTGTGTATGAGTGATGAAACCCATCTTGTTGTTGTCGTTTATTTATTTATTTTACTTTTTTTTTTTTCCTTAAAATCATTCATTGATAATGAATGACACAATTTATATTATATATTTTTCACACTTTTTTTTCGGTGATGTATGAGAAAAGCTATAAAAAATTTATTATTAATAATAATAGTAATAAAAAAAATAACCTACTGTTATTTATATATAAAAAAACGCTGGCTCACTCTGCCCTTCCTACACCTACAGTATCCGCATAGATGGTTTTAAAAAAAATTTATTTGAGGGAAAAAAATCTTCGTGTGTTGTTCACAACGTCATTCGTTGTTCAATGCAGGTGAGCCAGTGTCTTTTGTCTTTCTTTCGTTCTTCTTTCCCAACTTCTCTCCTTCAATCAGTGAATGATTCCATACGTTTAGCTTATTATTATTATTATTGTTTTCCTTTTTTTTTTTGTAGTATTTGCTTGTTGATATTATTGTTGTTGTTGTTGCAGTTAGCTTGTAGCTTTTGTTGATAGCTTTTTATTTTTATTTTTTAATACTTTTGGAATATTTTTTAAGTAGAACGCTATCCTTAGTAGATGTACTGCATTATTATTATTATTATTATTGAAAAAGTTTCCTAAAGGAAACCTTTTAAAAATCTTTGGCATGATTTTTTTTTTAATTTAACCTTTTTGCATTTTTTTCCCCCTAACACGTGACTCTTCTCGTGCCTTTGTACTTTGGTTTCGCGGTTAAGTCGACCAGATAGATCTCGGTGGTTAGGTTAAGTCCGAACAGATAGATCTCGGTGGTTAGGTTTAAAGTCTTTCTCAATGTGAAAGTTAAAACATCTCTTTTGTTAATCAACATAAGACTGAAAGACAAAATAGGAATAATAATTACGTTAATTTTACAGTTACCGTGTTTCTTACCAATAATAATTCGTGAAAATTTGGGCGTCATATCTGACTGAGGATATTCCTCTCTTCCGTTAATGTATTTAATTTTATTTGTTGTTGATCCTCTCTCATTTCTTCATCTTTATATGATAGTCTGGAATCATTATCAACGTTTTTTTGTATTGATAAATTTTATTATGAATGGAGGAGATTTATTGAAATTAAAATATTTTCAAATTATAATCAATAAAACACAAACACAAACAAATACAGAAGACTCAGTTGTTATTGAATGACCATTTTGTAGTAAGGAGCGGAAATAGAAATGTCAAAACCTATGAATTCTGCTATAAAGGATTATTACCCTTTTGATATTTTGTTAGTTCAGAAACTTTAGATTAAAAAATGTGAAATTGTAGAGGCCCTTTTTATGTTGTGCCTTATTGGCAATTAGGACTTTTTTTTTTTGTAATGCATTTCCTTTGTGCCCTACTATTTGTTTAACTTTTGATATATATATATATATATATATATATATATATATATATATATATATATATATATATATATATATATATATATATATATATATATATATATATATATATATATATATATATATATATATATATATATATATATATATATATCGGGTGTTTCAAAATGTACGCAAACTTCTATTTAAACTTAGCAAAGATCCACAAATAAAAGCAGCAAATGAGACATACATGTACAGTTACAATGTGCGATCCATCTCCCAATTTCATAGTCTGATCTTTTTTTTGTTTATGGATAAAACCAATGCGGAAGGGATGCAATTTTAGCCTCTTTGTAACCTTCAGAACAACAGCTAATGACTTTTTAAGTGATTATCTGGGTGAGCTTGTTAAGTAATGCAACACAGCATGAACTTTGGCAGTTAACCGAGATAGTCATGGGACCTTTCGATTCTGTACATACGCAGAGTCACAATGTTTCTTAACCATATTTTATATTGTTGACATTTGGAACCCTAGACAGAGGGAGATTTCAATTTGAACTATTCTATGAGACATTTGTATGATCTGCATATGCAACATGTCTCAACAATAAATATTCGTTCGTCTTTGGATCAATTCAATGATATTGCTAACACAACACAATGGAATGAACTCTCCAGTGTGACTAGCATATGATTTTGTCGTTTCCACGTCTTTATCCCGTTGATTTTGAGTACAGTGCTGCCACCAAGTTTTATTCTTCTTTATGGTTGCGTTCTTTATGATACACCTTATATATATATATATATATATATATATATATATATATATATATATATATATATATATATATATATATATATATATATATATATATATATATATATATATATATATATATATATATATATATATATATATATATCAAAATCATTTCCCTTTTTTTTATTTTGTGTTAGCAAAATGTTAAATAATTCTGACAGATTTCCACTGTACAATTATCTATGTTGTATGATGGGGTGGTGTAAACTGCAAGTTAAATTGTTATAGTTGTCGAACTCTATCTAGAATTAGAGTTATGTATCACAGTAAAATATTTTCCTGTCAATTATATCAAACTTTACTTTTATTGTAGAATTTTGTCACGGTATATTTTCTTTCTAATATGCCCAGAGCCACCCCCATCTTCCAGAGGCTCTTTTAATTATTATGTATTACAGTAATAATAAAAATTACAAGTTTAGAAAAAAAATTGTCAAATTATGTGGAAAAAAATAATATTATATATATATATATATATATATATATATATATATATATATATATATATATATATATATATATATATATATATATATATATATATATATATATATATATATATATATATATATATATATATATATATATATATATATTGTGATTCTGACAACACAACATTTCGAGGGTATTTGAGCTTGAGTGTCAGTCAGGATATCCATATTGACCTTTCCAAGGGCAAATTTGAAAATTTATCAACTGCTTATTTTTACTATGGCCTTTATGAACATTTTTATTTTTGACCTTTCTCAGAAATATATTAACTTTTAAATAACTTTTTATATTTTGCTTTAAATGAACACTTTTTGAATTACAATTATTAGTGCAAGTTGTCGCAAGTCATCTTTAGGTTTTCTTAAAATCAAAAACTAACTGCCTGTTCTTAACCAGAGTAAAATTTCTAGTGTTGGGTAAAGATATTTTAAAACCCTGAGTAACAGATTGCGAAAGAGAAAGTAGAAAATGAATCTAAAGAGAAGTAAAAAACTCGCCAGAAAACTGAATTTAAGAAAAAAGAAATTGTCGAATCTAGTAAATTCGTATTTTAAATAAACAAACATTTTGATAATTATTTCACATTTTCATTTTCAAAATTTAAATATTAATTGGAAAACATTAACTATATTACAAATTTTAGAATATTAAGTAATAAGAGTTTCATATCTTTTTCTAAAGAAGTTAAATATATAAAAATCAAAATAAACTACTACTGTTTGAACATTAATTATGTTGTAGAAGTTTGTGCTTCCTTGACATAATCATTTATAATCATCTAGTCTCAAAAGTATACTCGAGTAAGGCTGCTTGGGGTTGTGAACACAATTTTTTTTTTTTTGGAATTTTCAATGTACAGCTGAAGATTAACGGCAAGTTATCTGTAGTTGGTTGCTCTTCCCAGAATTGAGGATATCTATATATATTGTAGCGTATTATATTTCATTTTTGGACCGTGGGAGGTAGACATCAGTTCTTATAAGTTGTTATTAGGCTAATAAATATATCCCTTAAAGCACCATTTCTTGCTCCATTTACTTAAAAATTCCAAAAGTTCCATATTCGTGACGCCCGAAATCTTCACTATATCCAATGCTGATTTTACGTTGAGACTTCTTAAGTGAAAGGCTATATAGACATTAAAATATTTAATTTACTGAAAATAATTAAAAAGATTATTATTATTATTCAAGCTTTTTATTAGTTTGTTCTACAGATTGATTATAGTAATACTAATATTTTTGTTAAGGAAATATTAAAGATTTAATCTTTGTATAGTGAATATTTAAGGAAAAAAGTATTTTACGGAAAATCAATCTGCTTTCTTGAAATTCATTAGCACAATCCTACTATTGAAACGAATGCTCAAATTATTAAAAAAGTGATTTGTTAAATACTTGAAACTTATTTTCTTTCTGTAATAAGTCTTGCATTGGAAAGTACTATAAACCTAACATTTTTTCTATTATATTTTAAGTTTTTGTATTTTTGTTTTTTTCAGAGCAATTTTGTTATAGTAGTAACAATAATGTACGTTTTAATAATCATTGTGATGATCATCATTATTTCTTTTTTATTTTAGGGAGGCAAAATGCTTCTAGGGCGTACCAGTAAAAGGTACAATCCTCTCAGCGGAGGTGGAGCCTTCGGAAGCAGCTTCTACCAAGACGTTCCTCCTTCGCATTTCAAGTTTCCCTCCGGATCATTTACCTCTTTCTAAGATAGTAATAGTTATAAATAATAATAACTAAAATTTTAATTTTTTTTTTATTGAAAATATTCATTTTTCGAGTATTACTACATAGTAGTAATACTCGAGAAATGAATAACAAATCATTTGCTGGTGTTAAAACTAGCATATTAAATTTAATATATATAAAATAAAAAGGACATTTTTTTCATTTCCCCGCATTCATCTCAATTATTACGTAAAATTGTAAAATAATAATAATAAAAGTTATATTTAAAAGTTTTTCATTTTATTTTTGTCGTCCTAAAAAGTGCCAAATTCCTTCTGTTCAATAGATTTTACTGCTGCTACTTTTTTTTTAATTCTAAGAATGAAAAGGCGACGAGAACGTAAGTTAGTTAACCTACCAAATTAGGTCTCTCGATCTCCTTAATGTATTCTAGGACATAAACCAGACCTTTAATAGACTTATAACAAATCACTACACCATAATTGTTTCATGAGGGGGAGGGGGGTATTAATAAATCTATTATTGATTCATTGTTTGGGAAAATTTTCTGAGATCATTGACAGCTCTCGAGTTTGATAGAACTTGAAGACTTGAATATTAATTACATTTGCTGAAAAGATTTATTTATATTCCTAATATTAAGGACACACACACACTATATATATATATATATATATATATATATATATATATATATATATATATATATATAATATAATATATATATATATATATATATATATATATATATATATATATATATATATATATATATATATATATATATATATATATATATATATATATATATATATATATATATATATATATATATATATATATATAATATATATATATATATATATATATATATATATATATAGAGGTGACAACCAGGCAATCACTTCCCTTTTACTACAAAAAGCCAGAGATATTCACCTAAGCCCTGGCCTAATCATATAGCTTTGTCCCACCATGTTTTAAACAAATTCAAAACAACCTACAATAAAATTTTCAAATTGTAATATATTGATCTATAAAAATAAATGCTTCCCATTCAAAACATTATCTAGTCGTAACCACACATTGATCTGCGCAATCTGAAACGCCCAACAATCTCGATCATAAATCAAGACGCAAAATCATTTTGACTGATAAATATTAATGGTCTCGACAAAAATTAAAAACGATTAGAAATAGACATTTCTCACCAAACATAATATTGACATGGCATTAATCCAAGAAGCTCACTCTTCAATAAATGCCCTAAAACCCCTTTTATAGTTACGACTTCATTTATACCAACCAATCAACATCATGCTGCTCACTTTAATAAAAAAACTATATATTATATCACAATACTATAACTGACACAACAAACCTTATAAATAGCCCCATTTTGAATATTCAATCCTTCAAAATCTTAATCAAAAATGCCACAAACAACAATGAACCATTTCCCATCCCACATCAACAGACTGTCCAAACAACTAAACCCAAACTTAGCACTTCTAAACACAATCATTAATCTAATCATAATAGGCGACTTCAACGCCCATCATACAGCATGTTACCAGGACTACTCAATAGACACCAGAGGAACACACTAAATATCCTAAACTACAAAAAATTACCTACCAGATTACCCCAACTTATATTATTATAAACTTATAAACCAATACCAATGAGGATATACATCTGTGAAATATAAAAAAAAAAATTTAAAAACTTTCTTTAAAAGCTAAATGGAGATTTGTGTGTTTGTGGGATCCCCTTTCAACTAAGTTAAACATTGTTAAAATTGAAATGCGTTTTATACCAAAAAAGACTATGAAGATAATGTTTTAAAGAATACGAATCATATATATATATATATATATATATATATATATATATATATATATATATATATATATATATATATATATATATATATATATATATATATATATATATATATATATATATATATATATATATATATAGTATATATGTACAGCAACTTATATATACTTAACTATTCAGAAAACGGGCTAGTATTATGGAAATGTAATATGTAATTTAAAATACTTTTCTTTTATTTAACAATGTAAGGAAAAGTACTATGTTTAAACTGGTAACGAAAGATCGATAAAAATTAAAATATATTTTATAGAAAAATAATGTTACAGGTGAAGGACATGGTTAATAATAATAATAATAATAATATCTATTTACATAAAATAATAATTCCTATTTAATATCTTGCATTAGTATCTACAATACCAACGTCTACTGAGTAACAATATGCTATAGTATTTCTTTTTAAAAAAGTAAAAATTTTTATTACATACAGTTCATTCTTTTTTTTTGGTGAAAACCTTAATATAAAAAGACGTATTCAGTCTTGTACTATGGAAGGAAAATGACGGATGAGTCGAGATGACAGCTATCCCTCACCTTCCTTTCACTAAAATCTGGTGTCGGGTAAAAATAAAAATTTTAAAAGACTGAAAAGAACAAAGCCTGAGGTTCAGCAACACACTAATAAATTTAAGGGTCAAATTATACTGAATAATTAGCTAGTTAAAAAGGATTGCAGTCTCTTGTTTAATACGAAGGGTGAGCACACAGTGCTTGTAGTTATTCAACGTATTAACATGGTAAAAAGATAACAGAAGAGAGACATCCTTTTTAACATGCCTTTAACAAGAAACCTTTGGAAAATGATATACCGAAAAAAAAATACGGAAGCAAAAATGTGGATTAAAAACATTATTTACAATTAATTTCTTTCAGCTGTTTAAAATTCCAGTTTTCACTATAAATTAGATAAATAGGGAATGATCGATACACGATTTCCATAAAAATTCCTCAACAGAATCTTTAAATTTCAAAAGTTTTATGGCTTCAATGAAGCATCAGGATTAAGTTTAAAAGGGGATTTCTTTTTTTTTCTTTCTTTTATTTTTTATTTATTTATTTTTTTTTTTGGCGTCATTCTTAGGCTTTATATCCAATAACATTCATTTTTGTCTTAACTTATGAAACATACCTCGGTCAAAGAATGAACACGTCTTATTAAGGGAACTCGGGAAATCCTACATGGAATTAATGGAATACATGATGCATGGGTGAATCAAGTTCGAGTCACAATGACTGAGAGAAAAGCGTGATTGTGTGCGTATGTTCGTGTATGTCCTGTATATTAGAAATTACGTTTATGGCAAAACTGCAATGAGGTGAAAATCTAAACCAGGTGATGCAGCAAACTCAAAAGAGCTCTGTCAAATTAATACAGAGTCTCGAGATGCTCAAACTTTCAAATATAATCCTAAGGAGGTCAAGTTCTAAATTATATATATATATATATATATATATATATATATATATATATATATATATATATATATATATATATATATATATATATATATATATATATATATATATATATATATATATATATATATATATATATATATATATATTTATACTTTTTTATATATATTAACACTTTAATTTAAAACCTCTTGCACTGCTACGGCGCTCTCGTCGGTGCAGGTTCCGTTAAAATGCTGATTTCTATCTGTGGAAAAATTAAGGAAAATAACGTTCGTTACTTTACATAGTTCTTTGAAAAATAGAAATTTAACCATTTTCATAAAAAAAAAAACCTTTCATTGCAATAGAAGACTTTGCAACACAACAAACCGTTAATATGTCTATATAAACCCATTTTCACTCTCCAATGACAATTGCTGCATAATAAACCATGCTAGTGATGAACTGGTCTAAAGCTTCCTACATATGTATCACGCGGATTTCAGAGAAGTTATAAATTGTGGTAATTTAATCTCAAAATTTAATAAGTTTTAAATATGTCGCTAAATTTAAGAGGATGGGTGATTAAATTCACGAAGTTTCACGTTTTTCTCTATTGCGAAAAATATAAAATATAATTTACCTAATACTAAAATCGAGAATTACTTTTACATCAATGGTGCCTCTTCTTACAGCTCATTAATCACCTCTGAGCAAGATTTTATCTTTAACCTAGACGATATTGCAATGGAACTTTAGGTTAAATATTAAGTTTAAATTATTTAAATATTCAATAAAATATTAACCTTGACATAATTACATGAAAATTATTCTGTATGACAAACGAAAATAAGGGGGTGAATATTTACTTTTATATTCAATATATTTATAATTTTTGAATCACCTTTCTTCTCTTCTAATGGACTTTTATTGTTACATTTAATATTTTTTCATAAAAAATTTTTTTAATTCTATGTACTCGTTTCATGGCAGCGTCATTGCTTGCCAGAATAAAGGTCAATTTGAAACTGGAATACAATTGAAAGTTGGCCCGAGATAAACATAATGGAATAGTGGTCACTACCAAAGAGGAAAACGGTCGATGATGAATAGGAATCATAGGGAAATGTACACACATTTAAAGGTGTGGATATTGAAACATTATCGGTTGCCCCAAGCTGAAGTTGTGTAAAGCTCCTGCACTAAAGGTAACCTACATATGCTCCTCTATCTCCTTTGGAAAGGGATAAGACGCAGATTTTCAGTAGAAGAGTTCAGAAGAGAAAGAATCAAGAAACATTCATAAAGGTATCTGGAAATGATTCGGAATAGCTTGAGTATAGTTGTGAGTTGTATTGTAGATGTAAGAGAATTATTACACCGAGAATGTTGGAAAATGCATTAGAAGTCTCTTCAACTCTAAAGTTGCATATGTCGAGCTTGTTTAAGCGAAGTAATAATAGTGTTGTTGGGGTACCCATGAGGATCGTTTTTTAGAAAATTGGTAGCTCGATATTTTAAAAGAGAATACCTGCCGTAGAGGATTCGAGCATTTGTAGAGAGTGTCGTGAATAGTGAAATCATCTTCAATATTTTCGAATGAGTTAAAGGGGAGACCAGTGCCGATCGTTTGCATGAGGTATGTTTTATGGTAGCGTCAGGAGATCACCTGCAAGTAGACAGTCGTCAAGAGAGATTCTTGGAAAATGATGGATCATACATTCCTCTGGGAGGTACATGAATTACAGAGTTCTCGCCATAGGTAAGAGATGTGCATTTCGGGGAGTATCGACGAGTGGTGGTGTGGAATTATGTTTAGAGAATTTGGAAAATAGTTGGTTCTTGGGGGGCAAGTCAGTTAAAGGAAAGGTATGAAACTCAAGTTGGAAATCCAAGGATAAGGGTTAGATTGTAGAGAGTGTACATATGTTAGCGTATGTAGACGAGAAGGGAACCGGGAAACAGCTCTAATCATGATTGAATTTGTAGTTGCAAAAGAGTGGTACAAAAATTTCTTTTTTAGCATGATATGTTGCTTCTCAGCAGTCTAGTCCCAAATTAAGAGGGAGTCATTTCTCATCACAGTTACTTGAGAATCATTTGTGACAACGGAATCCTCAAAGAAATCACTAAGTAGGAGAGGGCTGTGTGACATTGTTGTTGTGATGTCAGCGAATTTAGGTACAAATATAATGAATCTACAATTCTACGGTAATATAAAGTATGTCTCGTGGAAGGTCTGAGAACAGCTGAAGATTTAGACTAACGTACTGCAGAATATGGGAATTTTAATTTTCGTATACGAGTCACATACGAGGACATTTTCTGGTAAGTAGAGAGATAAGACGTCTAGATGCATGACCCAACTAAACCTCAGGACCTGTCCTAGATGCGTTTTTCAGAAGCGTGAGTGTATTCACATCATGAGTGGGACGTGATCGGCATAAACATATTTTTCACAAGGGTAAAGTGAGTGAGGCCCCATACCTGACCGAACACAAATTTTCTTTTAGAGCAATAGTTTATTTAATGACTGTCATAGATATAAATATATTCTACAAACTACTTCACTATAATAAAAAGTACATATTACAATGAAACATATGATGCATATAATACTTAAAATGCTACATAACTAGCAAGAATGAAAAGGGAATTAATACGTAACGGTGTTATGGTTTGTCCACCGCAACAGGTCCGAGTCCAAAACATCCTCAAAAATCCCACATCAAGGTGGTTGATAATGTGGTCTCAGGTTAAGCGCCCTACGCTCTACAATGGTTCAATCCATGCACCATACGGAGCTCTGGACTACACACTAAAGTGAGGGACAGTGTCCGCAGTGGTTAGTTGGGGCTTGGGTCCCCTACAATGTGACTAGTTAATAACGAAAAGGACTGGTTTTTCACTTGTACCTTATCCGCGTGGAAAGAGATTAGGATGGATCTAGGAAAGGTCATAAGGATAATAGAGAAGAATGTATGGGAAATTCCTCTCAAAAGCAAACGAAGTAATGGACCTCTATATGTAGGGGAAAGTGGAGGAAGCAATGCAATAACAAAATGAAGAATTATAGATATCATAAATTTAACAAGTGAAAACATGCATTTTTTGAAGAAATATATTAAAGGGTTTTTGAACCTTTCCATATTAATATGTGCATGGTGATCATGTTAATAATAATAATAACTTATAAATTAAACCAAGAAAATGATAAAAAGGATACTACTCTTAACCCTCTCTCAACAGGGTTTGTCAAAAGAAGACCTCGAGGCACCCATATTCTCTCATTTTGTTCACTAACATATTTCGTCACTTTCTTCATCATCTGAAAATTGAATTTAATAATTAGCAACAAAACATTATTATTATTATTATTATTTAATAATTACTGTTACTACAATTATTAAAAGACTTTTAGCTTAACTGCAATTTTTCTCTCTCTCTCTTTTTTCCCTAAGACAAAATAAGGAGATAGAAAAAAATGAAAAAAAAAAAAATTTTTTTTTGCACATTCTTTTTTTAAATAGAATTTAGAAATAGTATATTTTAAAATAAAAAAAGCTTGAAAAATAAATCAAAACACAAATGATAGGTATATATATATATATATATATATATATATATATATATATATATATATATATATATATATATATATATATATATATATATATATATATATATATATATATATATATATATATATATATATATATATATATATATATATATATATATATATATATATATATATATATATATATATATATATATATATATATATATATATATATATATATATATATATATATATATATATATATATATATATATATATATATATATATATATATATATATATAGTATATTGAAATAAGATTTGTCTGAAAGATCAAATGATTATTACTTACTTGTTCATAATGGGTTTCAACACAAAGAAATATTAGATAAGCTGTTATACACCCAATACAACCTTCACAATAACGACTACATGACATTTTCTCAGCTTCTAAAAATAGCGAATTTATATGATTGACTGTATTTTCAAAAAGAGATCTTTCTATCTGTAATTTATATATATATATATATATATATATATATATATATATATATATATATATATATATATATATATATATATATATATATATATATATATATATATATATATATATATATATATATATATATATATATATATATATATATATATATATATATATCAAGATGATAAGATATAATATACCATATAATCAATTCTCTTAAAACCTCACACAACCTACAATGAAATAATCGAAAGGAATATCAATACTTTAAAAATAAGATAAAAATACAGTAAGTATAATAATGGAAAAGGCTTACTTGAATTTAATGAACAATAATCTTCCGACTCAAATGTACAATTTTCCAACAGATTTAATGATGAAATATGATATAAAATGAATTTATATATCAACTTATGAAACATGATATAAACAATGACTGAAGGACACCTTTACAATAGCCAATATACTTCAGATCCAACGTTCAATGCATAATTTATGACCTAAGTTTAAACAACTGTAACAACTTTAAAAGTTCTACCCAATTTTGAATGCACCTTGGAAGTGAAATACAAACGCAATTTCTATGACTTAGCCTAAATAGGCATACAAAAGGTAAAACAAAGCTAGAACTCCAGTCAATATATATATATATATATATATATATATATATATATATATATATATATATATATATATATATATATATATATATATATATATATATATATATATATATATATATATATATATATATATATATATATATATATATATATATATATATATATATATATATAAAAGACTATTAACAAATATTAATATAAAAATTCCTTACTTTCCCATCTAGCTCTTGTGGAAATCGTGCTTGAAATTTAACTGATGTTCCTTCAGAATAATCCCTCTGAATAAATATTTTCATGCAATTTTGTGGATTTGTTGTAGCAGAATTTCCTCTGTTACTAGACATATCATCTAAGGGAGTGCCGTGATTCTGAAAATATGAAATACACAAATTTGTACAATATATATAATATATATATATATATATATATATATATATATATATATATATATATATATATATATATATATATATATATATATATATATATATATATATATATATATATATATATATATTGTCATTGGGAAAATTGAAATATTTTTCTCAATCATCATGTCAATTTTCTCCAAA
The DNA here is from genome assembly GCA_009176605.1 of Armadillidium nasatum. Classification (NCBI taxonomy): domain Eukaryota; kingdom Metazoa; phylum Arthropoda; class Malacostraca; order Isopoda; family Armadillidiidae; genus Armadillidium; species Armadillidium nasatum. Next base: position 110,001 of record SEYY01001151.1, on the reverse strand, counting down.
TTATTTTACATTTATTGACCTATAAATATTTCTATGCTCCACCCTTTTCTATTGAAAGTGAAACACTGTTTAGTAGTTGGGGCCAAATATACACTCCAAGACGAAATTGAATTACCCCTGAAACTGGAGAAAAGATTGCTTTTGCATCAATTTAAAAGCTCTAAATTTGAAGTTCAATAATTTTTCATGTCTGTACATGTTCTGAAGATACTACAGGGTGTCCCACTCTCTCTCTCAGTCACAGATATGTACTTATGGAAATCAAAGTGCAGGTCATAAATTAATAAAATTTCTAAATGAACATCTTCAAATGAGTTTTGTAAATCATTTGTATGATGAGGAACTGGGTATTTTCAGTAGGATGGCATCATTTTCTACACGTCCAACATCAGCACATACTAAATTGAGTCCTGTGAAGATCGGGTCATTTCCAAGGGACTTTAGCCAGCAGGGTCTCCTGACCTTACCCCGTTGGATTTCTCCCTATGAAACATACTGAAATTGAAACTGTATCGACAAGTCACATACTCTCATACAACTGAAAAACATTTGGCAGGCAATTGATACTGTGCCATCCAATATGTTGGTGGCTAGCTTCTGTAACAAGGAAAAGTGTGTGCAGGAATGCCTTGATGCTAATGATCACTTGCAACACTTGTTGTGATGTCAGCACGATTCTCACACACCAAGGTTTTTTCATGGCAAATTTTATTAACTTATGACGACTACTTTGATATATATATATATATATATATATATATATATATATATATATATATATATATATATATATATATATATATATATATATATATATATATAATCAATTTATTTTTTCTCTCTCATTTAGATATTTAAATATCTGGGCAGAGAGCGAGTGGGAAATCCTGTATTATATATACTATATATTTAAAATTAATTGTAATCATACATTTGAATAAAGAAAAAATACAATTTAATCCTTCCTTGTAAAAAATAGTTAAATTTATAAAAATAATGGAAATTTTTAAAATATACTCTTTCAATTTTCATCATCAAATTTACTATAATAGTCATCATCATTGTCAAAAAAATTCTTAATATTCCCATCACTACTTTAATTCGTAAAATCGGGAACTGAGTGTGTATATATATATATATATATATATATATATATATATATATATATATATATATATATATATATATATATATATATATATATATATATATATATATATATATATATATATATATATATATATACCATTTCAGACATTGCTGAAGAAGTATTTTCTAAAATGATGACAAAAATGTTTTCTTACTTGTTTTCCTATTGTAGCCTCTAGCTCTCCCATCATAGTCTAGTATTATGTGTAAAACTTACTTTTTTTTCATTTTTTTATTAAAGTTATCACCATCACTCATGGGCAGATCCCTATTTGAGGAGTGAGGTTCTTAGCCAGAGGAAATTGATATATTATTCCTAATCAAGTTGATAGGTTTCAAAGATTAAGTAGGTTTGGATAGGGAAACCCTCCTCTGGATTAGCTATATCAAGGGTGTTCTTCACCACCGGTGGGCATGTTTTAGAATCTTAATGAGCAGTCCTTAACTATGATTGGAGAAATTTAACTATTTGCTCCATGACTAATCATTCTTATAAGTAATATTAAAGTTTTTTATTCTCTTTCTAGTTTTCAAGAATTTCTCAGACACTTTCAAATTGTCACTTAACCAAAGTCCATTTCTTTATCAATCTATTTATGATGTAAATAAAATCCTTATTTGAAGTATCTTACCCATTTTGATATTGAAATCTGTTTTCCATTTATCAGCCAAACTCAGAAGTTGGTCCTTCAATGTTTACCCATTGAGAATTCCATATCTATCCAGATTGTTGATACATGGACAGAAAAGCAAAAAAAAACCTAACCTTCTCTTATTGTTCAACATCAAGAACTGACTCAAAAACAAAATTAATCTTTATAAATAACCTTAAATAAAATAAAGTTTATAATAATATTGAAAATTATTATTGGTAAGGTCCAATTCATAGCTATTTACTGACAAGTATTTCATTTCTGTTTCAAAATAATATCTTAAATATTATTCAGATATTATGATTATTATTATTTCAATATAATTTTATTATGAAATATTAAAATAAAAATGATGAAATGTTTTAGAGGTTATTTGAAATTGATGTGTCTGCATTTCTCCAACTCCCAAAAATTGTTAAAAGGAAAATCTTGAGAGGATACTTTCGAATACATATAATAAAATGGGTAATTGTAAATAAATTTTGAACAGTTTTATTATGATATTTACAAACAATATGGTGTATTGAAACATCCAGTTTCAATACACCATATACAAGTGAAGATAAATTTACACTATGATCTGTGCCAAACACACACACAAAAAAAAATGTAAGGAAATATTAAATTTTTGTTTTTAAATAATTTATATTTAACACACTGGAAAGCATAAATGAGAAAAACTTCAAATTTCATTTAGGAATAATTGATCATGGTACATTGTACTTTTTTGTAAATGCTCACAGGGTTATCTCCTTTGTAACACTGACCTATGACACATTCTAAGTTCTATATGTCCATATCAGGATATTTCAACTTTTTTCATGTTACTTTTGTATATTTCTTTTTTTTTAAGTTTTTAGCTTTACCTAACATACATAAATTATTATAAGCATGTTTACTATTAATCATTTCACTCATTTTTCTTAATTGCCTTATTTTTAAAACCTGCTTATAACATTAAAATATAACACTCACCTAATTCTTTAAGTAATAAATGCAATCTTAAAATTGGGATTGTCTCTTATAAATGTTAACAGTATGCTATTTGTACAATACAGGTATAATGCTTGGAGTTCGACTTCAATTTCAGTAAAAAAAAATATATATATATATAGATAAAGGTACAGTCGTCAACAGAAGTTCGTTCCTATTAGGCTAGAAATAAATATTTATATAAAATGGAAATCATTTCATAAAAGCTCTATTTTGAATAAAAAGAAAATAAAAACATTGAGCGGGCTTAATTGAACTGTGATTGGCTGAACCTGAAATGATCCCCATTTTATATAAATATTTATTTCCAGCTTAATAGGAACGAACTTCTGTTGACGTCTGTACCTATTAAAATTTATTTAATTTAAAAATTTTACTTTTACATTGCAAGTAACTTTCAGCACTTGAATGTTATGGTTCACTAATGTCCTCTTAGTCATTCTTCAAAATTCTTAGAGTTAAGTTTCTCTATTTTGCAAATTACCCCATTTTGTGATATCAATTTTGCAAATTACCTTTATGATATTTGTAAAGCTAAGGGATACAGTACTCAGGAAAAAGTTTCTTTAAAAAATAAGGATTTAAATATCAAGAACTCAATGCTTCAGGACTATAATTTTGTTTAGCTTTAATTAAATGTTTTGAATATATATATATATATATATATATATATATATATATATATATATATATATATATATATATATATATATATATATATATATATATATATATATATACTTAGAATAAAAAGGAAAGTAACAGAAAATTCTTATTCCAAGTAGATTTCCCTCTCTCCCCTTTTAAATTCCACATCTATCCCAGAACTGAAACATATACTCAACTTTAAATAAATGCTTAAAAGGAAAAGATTTTTTAGAATATGGTTTGATATATATATATATATATATATATATATATATATATATATATATATATATATATATATATATATATATATATATATATATATATATATATATATATATATATATACTCACACAAAGAAAGTTTTATTCTTGGCATAATGATAGACCTCCCCCTCTATGTCTTCATAATCTCTGTTCCTTATTGCTGTGAATTACTAGCCACAGATTCTACAAATTGATCATGTGATCTTAAATGTGACAGGATTTTCAATTTAACATTATAACTGCAGCTTAATTTCATACTTAGTATAATGTAATGCAGCTTGATAATCTAACCTAACCAGACTTAGCCTAACTTATCTTGACCAGAGCTAGCTTATTTTTGCCCTTTTTTTTTTTTTTTTTTCAAGCAATGCCTCACCAACTTCATAAATTTGTCTTTTACACCTATCATTTAAACAGTAAAGTATATCAAATTAATAACTTCACAGTAAACATTAATCAATCAATAACTTTAATTTAAAAGGGGGCTAGATAGATATATGGATAGTTTAGGTATTAAATAACTTGACTAAGCCAAATTGGTGGGTATATATAAATTTTTAGATCAACAGATTACAATTACCTATTTCTTAACATCTTAGATGTATTTCTGCATACAGAACTGGAGTTTTCTTATAAATAGAATGTCAGAAGTGTACAAAAAGAAAAAAGGCTTTAAGTTTGTTAAATTCATATTTCTTGTCATTTGAAAAATATTAGCCTAGGTTATAAAATCAATTTTGAAAAAACGAATTAAAATACAATATTTAAATATATTTTTCACCAGAATTTGTAGCCTATATTCAACCCTGTGCACTTAAATTCTGCTCACCAGACTTGAGTCTCTCTCCTATTGCATGTGTATTTATATTTAGTTTTACCTGGTTGCTAAAGCCAAATGTTACATTTTTTGCATTAGTCTTTATAATATAGGATAAAAAAAATTATTGAATTCGTACACCTACCTGGTTTCCTGCCATTTATGCTTCCAATAACTGGCCTAAGCCTACACAGTATCTCAATTCTCAAGTCCTTCAATCAAAATTTGGTCTCCAAAGAGAACTATACATTATATTCAAAATTGAGGCTGAGCACATATATTAACACCTTACTCTTATCAAAATAAATAAAAAAAATTACTCACAAACGAAGCTTAGACTATTTCAACTGCTTGGCACAACAAATTTTGCTGATTATTCTTCTCTTCCACCGCAAATATTTTTTCACTGAAAAGAGATAATTTAATCCAAGATAGCGTACGCAGAAATTGAAATCACTTTATGATAAAATAATAAAGCTTTGGTCTTTTAATAAACTTTATAAAGCAAAGAAACGACAAAGACTGTGAGAACTTGCAATGTAATTTAAGTTATATTATAAAGAGAGATTCAGATACATATTTATTAATTCTGAATAGAGAACTTACCAATTTCATTACATAAGTAAGAAGCATTATTACATACCAATTTACATATATTTAAATTACTGTTACTGTTACGTTAAGCTCATAAAGTAAATATACAGTTCTTAAGCTTATAGTATTATGAAATTTTTGAAAAAAATTATATCATTGGCAAAAAACACTCCACATCATTTTAGACCCATTAAATCCTTTTTATGACTAATTTCTGGATTCACAAGGTATCATAACAGCCTAATAAACTGTGTATTAAACTGTGGTAACATCTATTAAGCAGCAGAAATATCTTTCCATAGCTGCAGTAATAAAATCTTTAAATTACCATGATAGTAATGATAATAAAAAAGAAATTGTATAACAGAATTAGATTGTAATAATAATAATAATAATAATAATAATAAAAACGAAACAGCAACAACAACTACAGTAATAATAGTAATAATAATAATAATAAAAACGATACAACAACAACAACAACAACAACAACAACAACAACAACAACAACAGCAACAACAACAATATAATAATAATAATAATAATAATAATAATAATAATAATAATAATAATAATAATAATAATATAATAATAATAATAATCATAATAATAACCTACTACCCAGCGAAAAATGTCCAAAAGGTAATTTTCATTGGTTTTAATGGTCCCTATAGGAACCCAAACATTCCTATAGGAAATATTTGCGTACCTCAGTTTCCTATGCAATTCCCCATTTGGTTCCTATAGGTTTTATTCCTATAGGGCCTTATAGGAATAATAACTATAGGAACCAATGGGAAATTGCATAGGAAATTTCCTATATCGAAACTTTAATTAAATTAATATTACAAAATTTAAGTAAAAAATAATATAATTATTATTTTTTTGCTTTATATATATATATATATTATATATATATATATATATATATATATATATATATATATATATATATATATATATAATATATATATATATATATATATATATATATATATATATATTAAAACAAAAAAAGGATAATTATATTATTTTTTACTTAAATTTTACTTTACGAAGACTCATGAACCCACTTACCACTCTTTTTTCATTCATTCTTATCCTTCGTCAACCGCATACCCTCATCCCAGGTCAACCCTCTATCTTTCAATAAGTGTTAAGCTCAGAGAGAGCAGAAATGACGTGCTTTAGAAGAAATCACAATATATATATATATATATATATATATATATATATATATATATATATATATATATATATATATATATATATATATATATATATATATATATATATATATATATATATATATATATATATATATATATATATTATATATATATATATATATATATATATATATATATATATATATATATATATATATATATATATATATATATATATATATATATATATATAATATATATATATATATATATATATATATATATATATATATATATATATATATATATATATATATATATATATATATATATATATATATATATATATATATATATATATATATATATATATATATATATATATATATATATATATATATATATATATATATATATATATATATATATATATATATATATATATATATATATATATATATATATATATAATATATATATATATATATATATATATATATATATATATATATATATATATATATATATATATATATATATATATATATATATATATATATATATATATATATATATATATATATATATATACTTGTACTTCCGAGCTTTAATTCAGCCTTGGTAAACTATTTCGTCTATTTCTCTACTTCAGCCTTCCCTTACTCTTGTAAGCGTGAAGGCATTCAATATGTATTAAAAAAAGAGAAGATCCTTCTCAACCCTCATAACTATCGTCCCATCGCTTTAATCTTTGTTCTTTCTAAAGTTGTGAATTTATCTTTTTCAGGAAATTTTGTAAACATCACATTACTTTTAATCTTATCTCAGATCGCCGATATGTTTTCAATAGGAAAGCTCTACAAGTGATAATTCTCTTCTCTCTGATTCTTGGTCTTCTGTTCTTCAGCCTTTCAGCATTTCTCTTAATACTTTCCTGTAACGTTTGACATATCGAAAACCCTCAATGAATTCTGACACAAGCTTTGATTTCTAAACTTTTCTCTTTCTGTACTTATCTTTCTCTATGTGGTCTTCTCATGATTTCCTTTCAGGTTGTCCTATAGCAACTGCTGAAGACGCCCATCATTCGTCACTTAAATCAATAAATAATAGTGTTCTTCAGGGTTTTGTTCTTTCTCCTACTCCTTTTCTACTTTTCATTAATGACCTCTAGATTAATTACTCCATCACATATCTACTCCAATGCTGACGACTCCACACTTCCTTGCTCGTTTCATTTTGTAAAACGTTCCACAAAATAGTAATTAACATATGATAGAAGTGTAACATTGGAGCAATTAACTTCTTCTTTCTCGAATTTCTAAACTGGGCATGGAAATCATGGTTGTTTTCTACTATATTATAACTTTCAAAACACATTATAACTCTTTCAAAACAAACTTCTAAGATGTTAAATGTTTTGAATCTCCTACATAATTTCTTCACACCTAAGCTACTTGCTCTTTATTTGGGTGTTGTTTTCTCCTGTATGGAGTACTTCTCGCACACCTGAGGTGGATTCTCTCACACACCTTGAAAAGGTGGGGTCTAATGTTTTTGTTTTATCAACTTTTTAACTCTCACTAACACTCTACTGTTTCTTTCGGCTCGTGGATTTGTTGCGTCACTCTCTCTATACTATCATTATTACAACAGACTGCTTTTCTGAAGTCTCTATAGTCACATACCTTTTCCTTTCAGAAGAGCTAATGTTATATGCCTTTCTACGCAGTCTCTTGCTTTCTCTCTTCAACTCTCTAATACTGGACTTAACAGCTATGCTCAATTTTACATGTACTCTACTGGTAAAGTCTGGAACACGCTCCCTTTTATCTTTTTTCCAAACTTTGAGTTGCACTTATTCAGACGTCGTTTTGGCCTTCAATTTGGCATTAAGATTTTGATAATCTCCAACTCTACAGGATAGTTTGTACGATTTTACATTCTGCTCTCCGGAATATATATATATATATATATATATATATATATATATATATATATATATATATATATATATATATATATATATATATATATATATATATATATATATATATATATATATATATATATAATATATAAATATATATATATATATATATATATATATATATATATATATATATATATATATATATATATATATATATATATATATATATATATATAATATATATATATATATATATATATATATATATATATATATATATATATATATATATATATATATATATATATATATATATATATCTCTAGAAGAAACGTGACATTGTGAGAGAATTTTCCCTAAAGAAGAATCTATTAATTTGTTTGAAATAATAAAGTCAAGCTATTAAATGAAGCGAAGCTAAATTTAAACGATGATACGAACGCTCACAGATCCTTCTGCATGCACACACTCACACAAACTCACACACACAAATACGCACACGCACACAATTCATAAAATTTTATAATGATTAGTTCTAAAACAACGTATCTATAATTAATTTTTCTTTAAAAAAAAGAAAGAGAAGAAAGTAAACAGTTTTTTAATATATATATATATATATATATATATATATATATATATATATATATATATATATATATATATATATATATATATATATATATATATATATATATATATATATATATATATATATATATATATTATATATATATATATATATATATATATATATTATTAATATATATTATATATAATATTTTTTTTATTTTTTTTTTTTTATTTTTTATTTTTTTCATATATATATATATATATATATATATATATATATATATATATATATATATATATATATATATATATATATATATATATATATATATATATATATATATATATATATATATATTATATCTCCTCCGGTGGGCAAAGGCCGGAGGCCAACCAAATTCCACCGGAGTTGGGAAAAATCCTATCTTGGTCGAAGGAGGCCGACATGTCCAGATACATGGCGTTTAAAAGTATGCAAGTCAAAGAAAATTCAGAAAATAGATAAAGGGAGTGCATTCTAGACTTTTCCAGTAGAGTATATGTAGGATTGAGCACATCGGTTAAGTCTGGGTTCTGAGAGTTGGACAGACAAAGAATGAGACTGTGTAGAATGGCGTGTCGTACGAGCTCTTCTCATTGGAGGAGTTATGTGACGAGAGAGTTCAGAAGAGCAGTGTCCGTTGAAGTAGAGAGAAGGTCATTAATGAAAAGCAGAAAAAAAGTGTTGGGTATAGAACAGAACCCTGAGGAACACCACTATTAATGGATTTAAAGGAAGAACGTTGGCCGTCTACAACAGCTGCTATAGAACGACCGGAAAGGAAATTAGAGAGAAAATCTCAAAGAGAAGGATAGATACCGAAAGAGGAAAGTTTAGAAACCAAAGCTTTATGCCAGACTCTATCGAAGGCTTTCGGTATGTCCAGCTCGACAGCAAAGGATTCATCGAAATGCCGAAGAGCGGAGGAACAAGAGTCAGAGAAGGGAAAGAAGATCATCAGTAGAGCATTTCTTACGAAAGCCATACTGGCGATTAGAAGAAATGAGATGTTTCCAAATCTTCCTGTTAACGATAGATTCGAAAACTTTTGAGAGGTAAAAGAAAAGGGACAATAGTTGGAGGGTTGAGAGGGGGTCCCCCTTCTTCAGCACAGGATGAATGAGCGCACGTTTCAAGCAAGAAGGGAAGGTTGAGGTAGAGAGATA